>JABUQX010086083.1:5000-7500 GCA_015478945.1 Trachelipus rathkii | reverse complement strand
TCTACCTTCTAGCTTCTACTTTCTACCTTCTACTTTCTACCTTCTACCTTCTACTTTCTACCTTCTACTTTCTATCTTCTACTTCCTATTTTTCTACTTTCTACCTTCTACTTTCTACCTTCTACCTTCTACTTTCTACCTTCTACTTTCTATCTTCTACTTTCTACCTTCTACTTTTACTTTTTAGCGCTCTACTTTCTACCTTCTAACCTCTACTTTTACATTCTATTTCACTTCTACCGTTCTACTTCCTACCTCCTACTTTCTACCTCCTACTTTCTACTTTCTACCTTCTACTTTCTACCTTCTACTTTCTTCCTTCTACTTTCTACCTTCTACTTTCTACCTTCTATCTTCTACTTTCTACTTTCTACCTTCTACCTTCTTATTCTCTTGCCAATATGGTACTAAATTCATCTTTTCTGTTTATTTATCTCATCACGCTACTGGCTATCATAATTTTTTCTGCTATCTAACCCCCAAAGTAGCAGCACATTCTCTCATCTTTTTTCTTCTCTGCATTCATCATTTTGAGTTACTTCGAAGAATGCTCACAATGAATATTCACAATGAATATTCAAAATGAATGTTCATCACCACCAATGACTTTCTTCTAATTCTCAAGATTCAATTGATGAACTCTTATTACCATCTTCTCTATTTGCAATAACCTTGAGCAGATGATGCAGCTCCCTACTCGATTCCATAACCCTTGTAGATTCCCTAACCCAACTCAATTCCTTAACCCTACTAAATTCTCTAACTCAACTAGATTTCCTAACCCTACTCGATTCCCTAATTGTAATGAAAATGAACCTAATAAATTAAACATTTTCTTAACAATCATCTCTTTCCCTTTTCTGGTAAACTTTTTCCACTTCTGTGTCTCACCGACCATCTTCACATTCTGTATCCTGTTCTATCTCTTCAAGTCTTTCCCAGTGAAGGCTCCGTCCGTCGGTGATGAAACGGTTTTGGCAAAATTGGTCGGACTTTTGCTTTTTCTTGGAATGTGTTCGATTTATTCAGCAGGAGTTCTTCCTAGGAGTTACCAGAACGCATATCCTGTAACCAAGTCGATTATCTCTAGCATCGAGGGGTACCTTCACTATTTTCTTTTTAACTAAAAATCAAAAACTGTAGTTCAACTCTGTTCTCGAGCAATTCGTCACATTGATGCTGCACTCAGGAATTGCAATCTTCTTTAAGCTCCAGAAACTCATGTTATTTATATTTCTGGTTCCTCTTCTTCTTCACACTCTTTCTGCTAGTTTGGGAAAAATGTCAAATCCAACTTAAATATTTTTCTTTTCCCCATATCTTGTTTTTGCTGACAGCGTCACTTTTGTCGTTTCGTCTACCAACGACTTGACACTTCATTACTTCTTTCAATTCTCATTGAAGCAACTGACTTCTGATCTTCTCATATCATGGCAAAGAGAACATGGTTGGTATTGGTACCTCAAAAACCAAATTACTTCATCTATCTCCTCGACATGATCTTTCTCACAACTACAGTTCCTTCTTCGAAAAGACACAACTTGATTCTTTTTTTTTATAGTAATCTAGGTAATTCCTTTTATATAATCTTTGCTCTCTTTCACTGATCAAGCTCATAAGAAGTTGGGAGCTCTAAAGCGTTATCGTTAATTTTTGTACTATCCTTGTTGCTTGCATAAAAGTAAGTAATAAAAGGGTTGTTAGCTCTTGCATGGAGCACGTATCTCGCATCAGGAGTGGTTCAATATAAACATTTCTCCTTGAGAGGAGAGAGTCTAGAGTTTTGTACCAGTCAACTCTCCTACTCTCACCTACTCTCACCTACTCTCTTCAAACTCTTTCTCACTCTCTAACTGAAACTTCACTCTCCTCATACTTGTGCTGGCCGACTTTAACCTGTGCGATGCGATGTGGTGTGGTCATTTTTGGTGCGGTGAGGTGCGGTGCGGTACGGTAAGTGGATGCACTTAATCTGTTGCGGTGCGGTGCGGTGCGGTGAGTGGATGTACTTACTCTGGCGTGGTGCGGGCGCGTGCGGGTTTGCGATGAAGGCAAAATTCCGGTGACCGGCTAACTCTAACTCATTCTATCGCTATTACAATAGACACTACTCTTCTAAACTCTTAAAGTTGAAACACTTTTTTCAATTGAGAAATATCTTGAGATTTTATTCTTCCCGCCACACAATTTCCTCATTTCTTTTTCCAATTCTCTGAACCCTAGACTTTAACGCCATGCTCATTATTACATATACTCTTCTAGTAAAACCTGGGAATACTGCTTCTTTCTTTTATATTAAGTCACTTCCTAATTTATTTTCACCGCTTTCAATATTGTGCATCGAATCATAAAAATCATTTCGGGCCTTTGATTTGATTCTCGTTTTCGTTCCTTTACTATAAATTCTTCTTTACCACCAGAGCAGATTATATAATATATATATATATAATACGCGAAGATTAAAAGATAGTTTATATATATATATATATATATATATATA
>JABUQX010086082.1:20000-30344 GCA_015478945.1 Trachelipus rathkii | reverse complement strand
CATTGTACTTCGTTCAGTTCAAGGTGAGTGTTTAACCGTTTTCGTATCATTGAAACACTTTCGCGTTTTCGTGCGCCGCTTCATATATATATATATATATATATATATATATATATATATATAACTCTATATATATACCTATATATATATATATATATATATATATATATATATATATATAAATATATATATATCTGTATATATATATATATATATATATATATATATATATATATATATATATATATATATATATATATATATATATATATATATATATATATATATATATATATACGGTATATATATATATATATATATATATATATATATATATATATATATATATATTATTCTTTTACACCTTTTCTCAAGAAAAAAATAGTTGCTGGAATTGTAGTTACAACAATTTTAGCTTTTCTTGTGATTTACAAAATTAAAGATATCGTACGGTGTTATTAAAGCACTGCATGCAAAATGTTTATAAGGTAGTTTGGAAAATAGATAACGGGAGTATGTTCCAGACTTTACCAGTGGAGTACATGTAAGGTTGAGCATAGCTGTTAAGTCTGAGGTCAGAAAGAGCATAGAGAAATATGAGATAAGGTCACGAGAAAAATAAACACCAAAAATATTAAGAACAGACGAAGGTTTGAGTCATGTGTTTTCAAAGAAGATGTTATAGCTGTGTGAAAGATTATGTGGAGTGGAAAGATTGAGGAACTGAGCTTTTGAGTACTTGAAAACAACCTTGTTCTCAATGCCCCAAGAAATTCGAGAAAGATCAGATGCTAGTTGATCCAAGGGTGACCCAAGGGCGAGCTAATTGTTGTTGAAAAGGACGTCTATCTAAATGAGTGTGGACGCAGAAATTTGCAGAAGGGAAACGAAATAGAGAAGCATCAGAAGGAAGATTGAAGAAGAGTAAGGAAAATCTGAAAGTTTAATTGGAAAGAAGAATGAAAATCTTGGAAGGCAGTTCAATATGTGCTTTGTGGATTATATATTCAGAGGAGAGCGTATTGGGATTGTGGTTTCAGTAAATAGCAAAATATTTTTATTTTTAGTCGGTGTTTTAAAATATTAAGAATTTAATTAAACATTTATTTATTTTTTATCAAAATCTGAGATGGAGGAGCAACATATTTTTCGACAACATTTCTTTTACTTATTTTGATTGAATTATTAATTATATTAAACAGAAAATTAAAAAAGAAGAAACTTGAAACTTTAAATTATAGAAAGTGTGAAGCTGCGTTTCCCGATGTCGTCGAGTCATTGAAGAATATTTTTAAATTCTCTCGTCTTCGTGAATTTTCAAATTCTCTTCCACTGGTGGCAAGGGTTCGGAATTCCCCTGCTATCACATTAATCTTTTCGTGAATGGTGATATAGCGTATACCATATTAATAATAATAGTGATAGTGGTAATTATGTTAATAATGTTATTAATAAGCAAATAGTGGTGAATAATTTAAAATACAGTGAATATAGTGTATAGCGTAATATTAATTTATTAAGTGAATAGTTGTGAACAATTTAAAATACAGTGAATATAGTGTATAGCGTAATATATTAATCCAAAAAATTATATCTTATAATAATAATAATAATAATAATAGGCTAAATATAGTAAATAATGTAAGAGATTATTAGTGAAATATAATGTAAAAATTTGTTAAATATAGTGTTTGGAATAATGGTAATAATAATGATAGTATTAATTGTATATGTTTGTATATTTATATATATGTATTTTAATATTTTTCTATGTATGTATTTGTATATATATATATATATGTTTTTTAATATTTATATTTATTTATTTAAAAAACGCCCAGTAGCTCAGTGTCGCCAAACAAAGTGAGGGGTCCCAGGTTCGCAACTTGGTCGGGTGGGAGAATGTGAGCAATTCTCTCCCTTAGGCTTTGCTTCGTCCCGCGCGGACGGTAATCGGGGACCCCCCCCCCGAGATTAGGGCTCTGCCACGGGGGTGTTTTTCTTCTGTAAAAAAAAAAAAAAAAATAGAAGAGAGGTGAAGTCGGCATGGGAGTGGATATGTGATGAAGCAATATGAGAGGTCTTTTATGAAAGTAGAAAAGTTGGGGATAAAACAGAACCATGAATAACACCACCATTTATATATTTAAAGGGAATGAGCAGTTGCATTTACCAAAATATTGAAGAGGACCAAGACACAGATAGACTAAGAAAAAGATCATGGTAAGGCACTTCTTACGAAAGCCACATTGGCGAGCAGAGAAAAGAAGATTAGAAGAATTGAGATGTTTTCAAATCTTCCTACTAGGATAGGTTCAATATAGAAGAGCAAGTTAGGAGATTTGGCGGTAGAAGTTAAAACGACGGATTATGCCGACAGTAATCCCAAAAGGGCAAGTGGAAGAAGCAAAGTTAAGAGTTAATATTTTGGAAAATATCGAAGGACGTGTGGAAAGAGGAGCCAATAAGATTGGCCATTTTCACAGAGAAAGAAAGAATTTTTAGTGTCATGGAGAAAAGATTTTGCACGATTGAGGGATGAAATATAAGTTGCAAGGTTTCTGGAATTTGAAGATGAGAGTAATTCCTAAAGGCAGCTTCCCTGTGGCTAATAGCACGAGAACAAGCAGAGTTAAACCAAGATTTATCTAGGTTTAGTTGAAGGTAAAGATCATGGGGTGCACGCCCTAGATCGATACCGGTATAGGACAACTCTTCTTTGCTGCACTCCGAGGACCCTTTCACGGAAACTGTTATTATAAAATCAAAAGTAAGACATGTTAGCCCAGAACCGAAGTGCCATAAACGTTTCCTCGCTGAATGCCTAAGACTTGAAAAGATAGAACAGCATACACACATAAGAAGGTGATTGGAGGAACCCAGAGAAGAAATTTAACAGAATAAGGATAAAAAATTAGAGATTAGGAAAAGTCTAGAATGTTGGGTTCGTCTCAAAGACGAGATACCAATAGGGAGCTGCACTAACTGCTCGAGGTAATTCTGAATAGAAAAGTCGTAGCATGTTCATCAACTTTATCTTGTGAATTGAAGAAAAGCAATTGGCCGTGGTGAACGTTGAAATAAACCAAGAATAATGATTTCAGAGAAATGTGAAGAAGAAAGAGAATGTGTTCTAATTTGGAGTTTAAGTAGTCGAAGAAAATATAATAGAATACAAGGAAAACTACAAATCAAAGACATTGGAACAAACATCATTGCACACATTGGCACAGCTGCCTTTGGCTGAAAATTGAGGGTAAAAATAGTAGGAGTCAACAGAGTAGATTTTGAAGTCAGAACGCTCAAAAACCTAAGTTTCGGTTAAGGATAAGAGATGAGGTTTAGAAGAGGAGAAGTGATGTTCAACAAAATGAAAATTAGAGTTAAAACCTAGAAGATTGCAGAAATTTATGAAGAAAGGAGACCGTACATCAAAACAGGCCTGCAATTCCGTGACGGCACCAACTCCATCACCGGAGGCCGTCAATGGCCTTTAATGGTGACGAGGGTAGGGTGGATAAGGGGCTATTTTTGGAAGCCACCCATATAGGCTTCTCCGAGACTAATCGCGTGGCTGCCATTTTATACCATTTTTTATTTTCTTTTTAAGAGGGTAAAATTGTTTTATAGTTATTGTATTAAAACTATAGCTTACTTCAATGTAAGAAGAATGTGGATATGAGCACAAAAGGGAAGAACATTGGGTACTGGAGTGCCATGGGATGTACTCTAAGACTCCATATATGCCCAATGGTGGGTAATCGCATCGCTTTAGGAGCGCTACTTCCCTCTCATATATATATATATATATATATATATATATATATATATATATATATATATATATATATATATATATATATATATATATATATATATATATATATATATATATATATATATATATATATATTTATATATATATATATAAATAAATACTATATATATATATATATATATATATATATATATATATATATATATATATATATATATATATATATATATATATATATATATATATATATATATATATGTCTCCTATATATATACTCACTCTATATATGCAGATACGGTGCGGTGCGTGGTGCTGGATTTACAACGGTGATTACGGTGCGCTATGGTTCCGCTCTCAGTGTGGTGCGGTGCGGTGCGCATGGCAAAAGAGCAGTGCGGTGCGGTGAGGTGCGATGCGGTGCCGGGTGGTGCGGTGCTGGTGCACGACCTCCCGGTGCGGAGCGGTGCGGTGCGCAAAAATCCGGTGCTCGGCCAACACTAGTTGAAACTATTGTATGGAATTAGAAGTACAGATCTAAGGTGCGATATGTTTAGATGAAGGGGCGTGTTTGGTATGAGAAGAAATGATAAAATGAGGAATGAACGTATTAGAGAATAAACGAGAGTGTATTGAAATCGTTTGGTCATATGGAAAGGATGGATGATATTTTATTTTTTTTTTCTTATACAGATTACCACTACTCACGGGGTGATCCCTAAAAGAGGGTGGAAAATAAAATACCTAAAAACAAAGCCGAAGCCTAACGCAAATCTCTCAGGTGAGCGCAAGACGTGGGCTTTAAAGAGAGGAAGATTAAATACAGTTGGAAAAACAGAAGATGGCAAGGAGTTTCATAGAACAGAAGTGGTTGGAAAGAAGGAAGCACCACAACGAACGAGTCTGGGATTTTCAGTG
Source organism: Trachelipus rathkii (assembly GCA_015478945.1). Lineage (NCBI taxonomy): Eukaryota > Metazoa > Arthropoda > Malacostraca > Isopoda > Trachelipodidae > Trachelipus > Trachelipus rathkii. Next base: position 25,651 of record JABUQX010086082.1, on the reverse strand, counting down.
CTCGCGCAAAATTCATGCGAGAGCATGGCACCCTTTGTATTATGATGGCGACGCAATGGAGGTGGAATGCGAAAGTGGCCAACTCCCTTGAGCATCTACCGTTGTAGTACCTAGAAGAGATAGTGCGCCAATATCACGTCGCAGAGAAAGAGGGTCAAGAGAGTTTGAAAGTAGGGGACAGTTTATTAGTCTCTTAGCTTTAGACTCAACTCTATCCAATAGAAGGGTGGAGCCGGAGCCCCCCCCAAATGTGAGAACAGTACTCCAAACAAGGGCGAATAAGGCCCATATATAACTGGAGTAGCTGTAAAGAAGAAAAAAATTCCTGCAACCTGAACAGAAATCCTAGCTTCTTTGAGGCCACCTTACCAACCGTTGTGATATGAGTTTCCATAATTTTTGTTTATGTTCAAGACCAAGAATGTTTTATGTTCTTGTTAACAGGGTGAGTTAGAATCGTCGAAATAGGAAAGTTAGGAGGTATTTTGAGGAGATGTAAAGAAGTTGAGTTTTCAAAGAGTTCAATTTCACAAGGTTGCCGCGGCCCCACTTGGATATCCCATCAAGGTCGGCAAGAATAGTCGGAGCTGAAGACGAAGGCAACTCTAGATGCAAGAGGGAGCAGATTGGAAATGAGTGGAAGAATGGAGGATTGAGTCGTCGGCATAAGAGTGAACAAAAGTTAGAAGTACAGCTGAGGAGATCGTTGACGAAAGTAAGAATAAAGTTGGAGATAAAACAGAACCTTGAGGAACACCACAATTAACAGGAAAGGAAGAAGAAGTCGCTCCATCAACGAGTGCTGATATGGAGCGACCAGAGAGAAAACTTGACAAGAGTGAAAGAAAAGGAAGAAACCCAAAGGAAGGGAGCTTAGAGAGTAGTGACGCATGCCATACTCGATCAAAAGCCTTTGATATGTCGAGCGCCACCACACAAGACTCCTCATAGTCCCTAAGGGCATAAATAAATCAGTTAGATAGGATAGTATGTCACCAGTTGACCTCGAGCGTCGAAAGCCATACTGATGATCTGAAAGAAGGGAATGAGACTCCAGATGATCCAGGAAATGAGAGTTAAGAAGAGTTTCAAAGATTTTTAGATAGAATACAAGTGAGAGCTGTAGGACGATAGTTAGAGGATCAAAGCGGCTACCCTTTTCGGGATCGGCTGAACATATGCGCGCTTCCAGCACTGAGGAAATGTACTAGTATTAAGGCATAGAGAGTAGAGTTGAACGAGGACAGGCGCCAGCTCAGAAGCACACTCCCTCAAAACACGGGGAGGAATGCCATCCGGGCCACTAGCCTTCCTGACGTTCATAGATCTCAGAATTCCATGCACCCGATCATGCGTAATGACGGGAAGAGACATATTAAACCTGAGAGGAGAAGAAGCAGGAGAATTAGAAGAAAAAACGAGGCCGAAGAGATTAGCCTTTTCAGTAGGAGAGTTAGCTACAGAACCATCAGAGCGAATAAGTGGAGGAAAGGCAGATTTGCAAAAGTTATTAGAGATGTTTTTGGCAAGAGGCCAGAAATTTTTATCAGTAGGAGAACCAAGTTGGTTGTCGCACTTTCTTTTATTGAATGCGCACTTAGCCTGTCGAATAATAGCCCTGCAACAATTCTGAGCAGAATGGAAATTAGTAAGAGTGATAGGAGAAGGAGAATTTTTCCATGCCCAATACTGTCTCGTGTAACGATAGTGGAACTGGAATAGATCTTGAAGAATACGCTAAGAATAGTAATTTATACGCTTACGATCTTACAGCAGATCTTTCAGCTTGTAATGCTAGTCATTTAAACGTATTAAGAAAGGGGACAATAGGATTAAGTCTCTCCTTCGGTGGAAGTCTACAATCACCCATCACTGTATTGGTTTATCTGGAGCATCCTCAGCTTATCGAAATTGATAGAGTACGGAATGTACTTTTGAATTATTAAAGATGAATGAAGAAGAAATAAAAACGGTATTTAAAAACGAGCCACGATTTATAGGAGTCTTTGATATTAATGAGTTGGGGTCTGTGACATTGGCAAGGGATACAGGATTCATATTCAACACATCGCCTCGCCATATTACAACAGGAGGACACTGGATTTCAGTCTATAGGGAGAAAAATGGAGCTGTCTACCTGATTGATTCTTTAGATTTAAAATTTATATTGAGTAATCATTATATCATCTCATTTTTAAAATATAATAATGTAAATTATATAAAAACAATGTCGCACCCTGTTCAACCTCCATATTCTAATTTATTCGCTTATTTTATTTATTTCATTAAATGTTTTTTAAACAATTTATATTTTAATGAATTTGTAAATATATTTGATGTTAAAAATTTGTATATGTCAGCCTAATAGTTTTATTATATGAAAATAAATGCCTTAATGTAGAAAGCTTTAATTTTATTACACTAAAAACTTATTTTATATATATATATATATATATATATATATATATATATATATATATATATATATATATATACTATACTATACTATATATATATATATATATATATATATATACCATGTTTAATAAACAAAAATTGATGCTGTGACAGTAAAGACGTAAAGACGTAAAGACGTAAAGACGTAGCGCACAGAGGGGTGGTGTGGGGGACCCCATCACCACGCAGCAACACAACGCTACGTCATAAGTAGTAAAAAACACGTTTTTTAAGTACCCCTAAAGACGCTAAAGACGTAAAGACGCGTGTCGCCAGGAGGTGAGAGGAGGACCCCTTCTGGCGCAACGCCTTACGTCCTCACGGTCACTAAAAACACATTTTTATTCAAATGTATCCATAACCCGCGAAATATTTTTGCGTTCGCGAATGCGGTAATATTGCACCGCCGGGCGGGCGATCACGTCGGTTCCGCCCCGGCGGACGCGTTCGCGTTGGAGCTGCACGTGACCCGAACCCTGACCAGAACTTCAAGCTACTTTCATGAAAGTAGCTCAGCTACTTTCATGAAAGTGCTCAGATACTTTCATGTACGTGGCTACGCCACGTACAGGAAACCATGTACGCGGCTACGCCACGTACATGAACCCGTGTACGTGGCTACGCCGTGCACATGCGCTAGCTAGGCCTAAACGTATATGGTGACGAGAACAAAGGGGGGTAGGGTAAAAATCGCTCATGAAAGTACGTGAGCATGTGGTCAAGTACACATGTACTCACGCACGTTCATGGCGAATTAATAGAAATATGGGCTGTGCCCCAGGGTAGTGCCCCAGGGTAGGCCCACAGACGCGAAAAGTATCCCAAAAGGTAGCCCGCGTGGAACCGCCGCAATGTCGAGAGGATGAGAGGAAAAAAAATGAAGCAATTGTAGTTAGTACTTGCGTGGGTTTACGATAAACCTTAAATGATAAAAGAGTTCCAGTTTGTATTATTAAAATGTCTAAAAAAGGAATGCATCCATCAACTTGTAATTCATAGGTAAACTTGATAGTTGGGGTTAAATTATTAATTTGTAATAAAAATCGATCAAATGGAAAAGAAGTAGGTACTATGGTAATGACGTCATCAACATATCTTTTCCATGAAATTACTTGAGAATATAGGGGGGCCTGTGGAAGGAGTCTGGTTTCAAAATATTCCATATATAAATTGGCTAAGATAGGACTCAAACTACCACCCATACTTGCACCAAATATTTGTCGATAAAAATTATTATGAAAAGTAAATACATTTTGGGACATACAAATTTGTAAACAATTAATAAATTTGGGTATGGGAATAGGGACCATATGAGGTAACAAAAAATTGGACAAAAATTCCAAAAGTTGTGGAATAGGAACATTGGTAAACAGACTAGTAACGTCAAAACTAGTTAAACAATGATTAAAAGGAATGAATCTGCCTATTTTGTCTATAAAGTCCTTGGCATTTTTTATATGTGTGGAAGATACTGTGCCTAATAAGGGAGAGAGAAAAGAGGCCAGCCACTTATTTAATTTAGAAAAAACATCATTTCGCGCAGATATAATAGGTCTAAATGGGACACCTTCTTTGTGCAACTTAGGAATACCGTACATATATGGGAGCGTGGGATTGGAGACGAAAACTTTCTTGTAAATGTCGTTTGGTATCAAAGGCTTAACATATCTCTTAAATGAATAAATTTGAGATAAATTTATCTCAAAATGATCATGTCGTCTTAGTAAAATGTCAATTTTATTTATATAATCTACATAATTTAAAATAACCACTCCGGCACCTTTATCGGCTTTACGAATAATAATATTTTTATTTCTTTTTAATGAGAAGATAGCACGTGTAAATCTTCTTGGAAAAAAAGAACATGATTTAGTTAGCTTTTTAACAATAAGCTAACTAAATCATGTTCTTTTTTTCCAAGAAGATTTACACGTGCTATCTCCTCATTAAAAAGAAATAAAGAGTGCCGATAAAGGTGCCGGAGTGGTTATTTTAAATTATTATCATTATTATTATTATTAGTCTCCCATAAAACTGCTGGGCGATGTTAGTTGCAAATTCGAAATGCTGTTCACCCATTTCATTGTTCCAAGTTGTTCAATTAATTGTAACCATTACAGAAACTTCCTATGGTCCTATCATGCGTCAGTCTACTGCCTTCATCTATACTAATGCCATTTGCTATTAATAGCTCATTTACTCCATCTAGCCACCCCAATTTTGATTTGCTTCTCCCCTATTGCCTAATCCCTAATGAAAAAAAAAAACCTTCCATCTCTCTCTGTCACTCAATCAATCTAAGCGCATGTCCATACCATCTCAGTACCCCTTAATTTGTTTGTTTTTTTTCCACCAGATCATCTCTCCTAGCCACACATTTCTTTTATCTTTACATTTTTAATCCTATCTCTTCTCTGTACCTTCAAATATCTCGTAAGTCTTTCTTTTCCAAAACCTCAAAAAATTTCTTCATCTTAGAATTTAATGCTCATACAGAACAGTTGGAACAAATATTCACTCAGTTCTATATATACTTTTCTAGATAAATTTCACTTTTTCCATATTTCTCTAAGACTACTTAACACTATATATATATATATATATATATATATATATATATATATATATATATATATTATATATATATATATATATATATATATAAATTTATTTATATATATATATATGCTATACTATTTATAGGTTATATAAACTCTTAGTACTACGCTCTAAGTGTTATGATAGCACTCTTATATGGTCTAAGCTAATGACACAGGGGAGGGGGAGAAAGAATCTGGGAAATAAGAAATATAATTAAATGGTTTAGAACGTCAGATTATAAAAATGAAAGAAGGTTAAGGATTATGGGGAATTAGATGGCAAATTAGGGAAGAAAAGAGAAGAGAGTGTAATATGGAAAGAATAAAAAGATAATAGAAGGGAAAAAAGGGGGAAAAAATGTGCTTAGGGATTTTCTGGAGGAGTAGAGGAAGAAAGAGAGCTTAATTACAAAAGTTAAATAAAAGTTGGGAGAATCTAAACCTATTATTAATGATTTCAAGTGAGGAAGGAAGTTGTGAGAATCTTTGTAAGAGGCTGAGAAACTTGAAACATAGCTTAGATTGTTTATATTATAATGATGGTGATACACTAAGTGTGGCCTTAGTTAATACAGGCGTATATAGCTAAATTGA
>JABUQX010086082.1:0-15000 GCA_015478945.1 Trachelipus rathkii | reverse complement strand
ATATATATATATATATATATAATATATATATATATATATATATATATAGTATATATATATATATATAATATATATATATATATATATATATATATATATATATATATTAAATATTATATATTATATATATTATATATATTTATATATATATATATATATATATATATATATATATATATATATATATATATAGTATATAATATATATATTATATATATATATTATATATATATCAGGCGCGCTCGTCCTAAAATATATTGGTAGTTGCATTTTACATTTTACTACATAAACACAATAAATAAATAAATATATATATAATATATTAATATAATATATATATAAATATATATATATATTATATATATATATATATATCATATATAATATATATATATATATATTATATATATATATATATATTATCATATATACAAAATATGTGTGTGTGGGGATGGCCGGTTGTTTTTTATATTGATTTGTTCAAAATAAGAGAGCATTTGGATGAACCGTAGCATATAATCTAGAAAAAATTAAAAATTCTACAATTTATTTTAATAAAGTTATGTAACTTACCTTTACAATTTTATTAAAAGAAACTTTGCTCTTTCTATCTTTTGATTGAGCAAATTTTATTCAATCACTTTAGTATTAACCTTAGTATTTGCCAATATAAGGTCTTTCTCGATCAGAAAGCATTTGCTAAGGCGCGAAGTTTTCTTGCCCCATGCGTTGTATTCTAAGAAAAGCTTCTAATCCTATTTAAATAAGGGGAAACAGCGCTCTGCTTTGGACGTTGTCATCGGAATGGTTATTAAACTTTTATAGTTTCACACTTTACTAAAAGTGGCTTCCAAGTGATTTCTGTAATGAAATCGAATAAAGCTATGGTCTCCAGACATAGAACGGAAATTTCTTCTAGGCTATAAAATATAGATAGTCTGTTTTAAGTTTCTTTATCACACTTCACATGAAACGTTGAAGACACTTAATAACAGGTACTTCAAATCTTAACTACTTTCTCAGGAAAGAATGGAAATCATCACTGAGAACATTTCCAGGGCAGAAAGAAATAACGTGGGGCAACAAATTAAATGTCCTCGAGAATGTAAATCTATCTTTTATCCGTAACAAATAATTGAGAGATGATGATAGAGGGATTTGGCAGGGTGTGTAAAAGGAGTGGTTTGAAGTAAACGTAGATAAGCAGCAAGGTATGGTTGGGAGTGAAGACAGTCCTCGGTGCGAGGTTATGTTGGATGTGAGCAAAACTGGAAACAAGGGTCTGAGTTTAAATATTTATAGGATATATGTTGGATGAAAGGGAACGTATGATGCAGAGTGTAATGTGGTAGGAAGGTAGCTCGTGATATTAAATCCTTGGTGGATTGTAAAAGAGACTAGTTTGAGTGCTCTAGGATCTTGTCATGAGGGTATGTGGTAACCTGTGTTAATTGTCAGTAGTGAAACTATGGTCTGGATAAGCAGGTATAGACCTAAAGCCTACAATGTGTTCGGAATGAACAATCTCAAGGTGTGTTAGGCAGTGGGACGAAAATTGATAAAATGAGGAATGAAACGTATTAGGGTGATTGTGTGGAGTGAAGAAAGGGTAAATGAGAGAATAACCGAGAGTACATTGAGGATGGTTTGGTCATGTGGAAGTGATGGATGATGAGTCGGTTGGTTAAACGGGTTTATAGTGGTGAGTGTGTTGGGATCGACCGGCTGGGAGGAGGAAGAAAAAGGAGATTGAGTCAGTAAAGGAAAGCCTAGGAGAGGAATGTGAGCTTTTGGCAGAGGCGAGAAGGAAAGTGATATAATAGGAGTGAATGGCGGGGTTTTGTAGGGGGTATGGTTGTTGTTTTATCCATGGGATGAACCCACATTGACGAGATGCCAGCAGTGAGGGTACGTCGCAGTCCCTTGAAGCCTAGGTGGATTTTTTCTGACTGCGACGGGTTCTCACTTAAAGGTATAAAAGGGGCGGTAAGACTGGGCTTTCTGGGTTTCGGACTTCCGTCATTATTCTTCTAATTTTCTGTTCCGGTGTGTGTTACACACCTTACACCCAAATCGTGGTACAAAGAGGATTAATAATATAATTAATTAAATTATAATAATCAATAATAATAATTAATAATAATAATAATAATAAAAATAATAATATAATAATAATAATAATATTAATTCTATTATATTATATTATATAAATATATTATATATAATATTATATATATATATATATATATTATATTATATTATATATATATATATATACCTAATATTATATATTATATATATATATATATATATATATATTATATATAAATTATATATTCTTTCATGATTATTTTTAAGGAGTTGGAAATCTTATCGAAATTGACCTTCACAAGAACATATAAGATTAAAAATTTAAAAAGCGATCGAATTTTTTTTTATATCGTTTTATTTTTCAAACCTTGAGTTGAGACATGCCTTGCAACGAAGTTTTTTCCCTATATAGCTAATGTTAAATCAATTAGCACATTCTCAAAATATATCGTTCAGTATCCCGATGAGATACGTTTTAAGTTAAGGAAAGTTGCATTATAATTGCAACGCGAGGAAAATCGAAGCCTTATACATACGGCTTTTACGCGTATATATATATATATATATATATATATATATAATATATTATATATATATATATATATATATATATATATATATATAAATATACTATATAATATATATATATCATATATATATATATGAGTAAATGTGAAATTTTCTGACAAATAATTAAAAAACAAAATATCGTTGATATAGGAAAAAAGTGGTCGTTGCACAAACATGCAACGAAGGCAGGAGCCGCCACCTGATTTATATATTATATATATATATATATATATTATATATATATATATATATATATTATATTTATTATATATAATATATATTATAATATATATATATAGTATATATATATTATATATATATATATATATTACGTTTTATTAACTTTTTTTAAATGAAACAATGCAACTTTCTTTCTCTGATGCCGCGAAATCATATATATAGGAAGATTAAAAATATTTTTTCACCCTGAAAGTTTTTCATATAATATATATATAATATATTATATTATATATATATATATAGAGTATATATATATATTTATATATTAATATATATAATATTATTATATATATATATATATATATAAACTATATATATAAGACAGTATATATATATATATATATATATATATATATATATATTATATATATATTATATATATTTTTTCACACTAAATTTATATATATATATAATAATATATATATTATTGATAATTCATTTTAAACAAATTTTTGTCTTTTTACTATTTAGATAACCAAGACTGTGGCTCCGTAAGGTTTGGGTGGAGCCGGAACCTGAGCCGGAACAAATCAATATTTGAGTAGCGTCGGAACCGAGGACTGAGCCAAAAAAATAATTTAGGGTGATCGGGATGAAGAAAAAACAAAAATCAGTGAAAATAAAGGGGTTCGAATACAGAACATTATATAACCGAAACGTGAAAATTTTCAAAATGGTGGAGCCATTTATCAGTTCCTCAAAACCTGCCTAGAATTACAATCCGCTCCTCGTGGTAATAACGCTGTTGATCTAATAACAAACACAGCGGTTGTTCTAAGACTCAGCCACCGAATTAAGGCCATCATAACATAGGGGACATTCTTCCGCCTCGTATTAAATTGTTTTTCGTCATCATAAACTATGTAAAAATATCCTGACTTGGACGTCCAACTCAACAACCGAGTCTGGGTAAACCGCTGTGTATATCATTAGTCTTTATCTCTGTAATATTCTTCACAATGGGGACAAACATTCACCCTGACCAAAAGTTTGAAAAGTTATGAGTAATTTATCTTTTTATGGGTACCTAATTGGGAACATAAAATCCTTTCTCATATATTTGTAAATACTTTTAATTTCGTTTGACATGCAACTGAGCGACTTTTGCGTTTGTCCAATTTTATGTTTTATTTTTTGTTTTTTGTAATACTTAAATTATGTTCAATATTTGTATATTAAAGACAAATTTACAAATATGTCTAAAATGAAATTTTATGGGAAAATTAGTCATAAAATAAATAAAAAAATATAATATAATATATATATATATATATATATATATATATATATATATATATATATATATATATATATATAGTAATATAGTTATTATATTATAGTCAGTATATATATATATATATAATGTTAATATACTATATATATATATGATAATAAATATATATATATATATATATATTTATAATATATTAGATATATATATATATTATATATATCGCTGCTATATTTTATTATTATTATATTATTGATTATTATTGATTATTATATTATTATTATTCTATTATTATTGTTAATTGTTATTATTGTTTTGTTATTGTTTATTTATATTGTTTATTGTTAATTATTATTTATTATTCAATATTATTATTATTATTATCAATATTATTATCTATTATTATCATATTTATTATATTATTATCAATATCATTATATATTATAAAATGTTTATCAATATTATTATTATTTTATTCAATATATTATTATTATTATCAATATGTTATTATTGATTATATCAATAGTTATTATTTTATTATTATCTAATATTTATTATTATTATTTATCAATATTCATTATTATTATATATTTATCAATATTATTATTATTATTTATACAAATTATTATTATCTATTATCAATATTATTATTATTATCTGACCCAATATATGATTATTATTTTATCCAATATTATATATTATTATTATTCAATATTCCTCCGGTTTTGTCTGATTATGTTCAGAACCTTCAATCCCATATCATTATTATTATATTATTTATTATTATTTATTAGGTATGATATTTTATTATTACTATTATATATTATTATATATTATTATTATTTATTATTTATTATTATTATTATTATTGTTGGTTGGTTTATGTTGTTGTTGTTTTGTTTGGTTGTCTGTTGTTGTTTGTGTTTTGTTTTTTCGTTGTTGTTGTTGTGTTGGTTTGTGTTTTTGTTGTGTTGTTGTTGTGTGGTTTTGTTGTTTGTTGTTGTTGGTTGTTATTGTTATTGTTATTGTGGTTGTTGTTGTTGCGGTTTTGTTGTTGTGTTGTGGTGTTGTTTTTTTGTTTGTTTTGCTTTTTTTGGTTTTTTGTTTTTGGTTTTACTAAACGGTATTTTAGTGATTTTGCTTTCTACAGGCTCTCAGAGCTTTTATGAGTCCTTTTTGTGTAGTGGTATAATATGAGTCCTATTGTAGTGTATTGAATTTAATTTATTAGATTGCAATGATTATTCTCAGTGATTTGTGATAAATTGATTTAGATTTATTTATTTATATATTAATAATTTTATGAGTGTTATTTTTATTATTAATTATTAATTATTATGATTTATTTTAACATATTGATATTTGAAATTATATGTTACTCTGTTGGTTTGTGTGTACTCGTTGGCCAGTCATAAAGCGTGTTGTCTGTTGTGTTGTATATTGTTGCTTAGGTTTGTTGGGTGTAGTATGTTTGAGAGAGATTGATATGTTATGTGTGTATGAATTGACATTAGCAATATGAGAGTATAATTTCAAACGGAGTGTGTATAATTGATTTGTTGAGTGAGTTGGACTCGTGTGTTTTTGGTTGGTTGTTGTTGTCTTTTGTTTTGTGTTGTTTTTTGTGTGTTTTGTTTTTGTTTTTGTTATTTTTTTTTTATTGTTTTCTGTTTTTGAGTTATTACATTGTTATAATGCAATTGGTTATTGTCTTTATACTTAGTATTCTTCTGGCTCCTTCGAGAAAATTAATTAATTGCATTATGTTTACTTTATTATTATAATGTATTAATTATTATTATTATAATTTTAACAAAATAATAATTGAATAAATATTAATTTGATTGATTATTATTCATTATCTTAATCAGATACATTATTAATTGAAAAAATATATATTCTATAGCACTCATTTTATATCGCTTACGGATTTATCTTCACTTCAGAAGTCTCAAATAAGATAACTCCAATATCGTGCATTTAAGCGGAACGCCTGCTTTATTACAAATGTTAACTTTATATATGTCATAATTTCGGTGTTCTTTTAGATCTTAAGTAAGCGCCTTTACTTTTTCTGATTCATTAGCGGATATCTCGATTTGACAGTACGCAGTCTTATACTACATAGCACATCATCGTGCACGCACAGGATCTACGTCTAAAAATACGCTCTCTTCGAGAAATACATCCTTCTCTCCTCTCCATTAAACTACTCTCATGCTCTCTACTCTCTCTCTTCTCTCTCTTCTCCAAATATTGAATACACTCATAACCTAGCATATAATTTACCATGTAAGTTCCCAAAAGGCCTCTATAGTAACAAAATAGGAACAACAATATCTGAATCTAAACGTACCAAGATTCTCTTATTTTGTGATTAGAATTCTTGTAAGAAATAAGACATTTAAACTTGTGCTCTCTCAAAGACTACACAAGTGAAGAAGTGTTCCAGTGCTGGAGAAAGTGGTATTAAAAAATAGGAAAAAATGTTTCCACTGAACGGGAATGCATGTTCTTTTCGAATGTTTTGTTATCAGAAGCACTACAGTATATATATTTACCTGTGTCGATCCTCGAACTTTGGACCTAGGTCTATTCCTGTGTTTTCCGCGTTCGAGACTAGCAGAATGGCACAGAATCAATCAGCGAGTATTTATACGCTTAAAAAGGTTAGGTTAGGTTAAGAGGTTAGGTTATGTAATAGGTTATATATAGTGTGTATAGAGTATCAAAATTAAGAAGGCCAGGTAATTTACTAATGAAATGGTTCAGTATTTAGAGGTTAGTTTTGTATGCTGATTCGGTACAAAAAATTTCAAAATCAGCCCAAAAAAAAAATGTAGTCATGAAGGTTTGCCAGTATTTTACTTATTAAAAAAACATCTCATCATATTAACCATGTTGTTATCCAATTCCTCCGGACACTAAACAAAAATTAACTAGATATAAAGAATGTACAAATAGGTTAGATCATACCAGTGATATTTTAAGAAGGAAATTTGTTTTACATATACACTGACAATATTGAACTGTTAAGTATGCGAATTAAATTTACATGCCAGGAACATATTGTTAACTGGACAAATTTTAGGATAGAAAAACAATTTGTATTAGGAGAGCTGGTGTTCGCATAGTACTGTACAGAGTCTTTGGAGTAGCTTAATTTTTTCGCTAGTGTCTAACACCTTCACCTTATATCCACTCTATGAATTAGAATGATTCTTGTTACTTCAAGAAAAATCCGATATTGTAAATTGAAAATAGCTGATCATAGTAAATAGTGTCATGCCTCACGTTGTATGAAATATTTATTAGATATTTAAACTCCTCTTATTGAGCACTTCTCTCCAATTTTCTATGCTTTTGTGAGTCCATTTTCAATAATTCTTCTTACCACCAACACAGTGGATTAGAATCTCAGTATAACACACCTTGCCATAAAAAATTAAGGTTGCCAAAAAATTACATATATGGTATGACAGTTTGGATATATATATATATATATATATTATCTCTGATGTAATATATATTATTATATATATATAAATATATATATTATATTTATATATATATATATACTATATATATATTATTATTATATGTACTGGACTATATCTCATAATATTGTTGATATATTTTTATAAACCAATCATCGCTTTTTCCTCAAATACTTTGATATATTTATTTAATAGTTATTTTATGCGTCACTCTCTTTATTATGGGGGTATTATAGGCTATTTGGGGAATTACAAATGGGGTAAGGGATACTAGTTTTTCAAGACTAATTTTAGCCTGTATGTCTAACATTAAGCGGCATAGACATATGTAAGAAATTATCCTCGGCCTTTGAGTTCAGAGCCTACAAGTGAGTAATTGTGATAAGACAGCACTTGTAAAAGGCCATTATTTAAAAAAAAGCCATTGAAATTTATGTTAACGGTAATGAGATTAAATAATAAGTGTTTTGGATGCAATGATATGTGATAATGGATGAATTGAGTTTTTATGAATGCAAAATCATATTCTTATGATTGGTTAATTTAATTTATTATATATATTATAGTGTATTATTATAATTATTTATTATATTATATATTATTATTTATTAATTATATATATATATTTTGTAGTATAAAGCTAACCTAATTAGCGTAAGTATTTGACACAGGTAATTATATATTATTATATATTTATTAGTATAACTATGATATTGATTATTACCAGATTCTCATATATCACTCCTAATCGTACTTGATAAGTAGAAATGTGTTTGTAGTTAAAGCTTACATGAATATATATATTAGGAAACGTAGATATTCGTATGTTTCTTATATTTTGAAATATTGTATTAAAGTTGTGGATTTTTATTTATTATATATGATTTTATATATAATTCTAGGTTATCGACATCTAGTAAAATTTTCTTCTTTCAATTTATTGACAATACAAAAATGAAAAAATGAAAATATGTGTCTATATATATCTTGTCTTTGGCTCTATATATATTATATATATAGTCTTTAAATATTATCAGTGGACCGTACCCTGGTGTTAGATTTTGACCACCTTTTCTCCGGGACTAGAGCAAAGTATATTAATCCTATGATCATTAGAGTCCAAATCCGCAAATGTTTCCCTGAACTCGAATGATTTGGCGTTTATGGATGTCGGATTCATTAATTTATTTGATTCTATGGATCCCGGATAGTGTAATCATCATCTTTAAAAATTATTGTAAAAATAGTTAACAGATAAAAGGTTATTGAATATATTGTTGTGAATCATTTGTGAGCTCCCAGAAGAGTTTCATGCTAAACTCTGATAAATAAAAAAAAAAAAAAAAAAAAAATAAGATATAATATAGAAAAAATCATATTTTCCAAAAACTACAATAGCCTACAGCCGTATAAGGTAATACATTTTTTTTGAGTTATTCCTTATGATATAAATGCTTTTAGTTTAGGGAAATGTTTAATAAACATAAATAAAATATACAATTAATGGATAAAATGTTAAAAATTATATAAATTGAAATCGATTTATATTTTTTTTTTTTTAATCGCAGCGCGTCTTTTCACTTCCATTAATTAAATAATATGATTTTACTTTACTTGATATCCTGTTATTATTATTATTATGTTTTTCCAAAAAGTTCATTACACCGGCGAAAACAGTTGTCAATGGTAGTGGGTGTGCTCCTATACAGACAAGGGAAACAGACAAAAGGGAGTGAACGTAGTATTTCCAAAAATGTTCTTACTCACGATTATAATGGAGGGCCGCATATAGGGGCCCTCAGGAAGATGGAACCCCCCGACACTCACGGCGACACCCAATCCACTATACGCTCAAGATCTCACACCGAACACAGTCTAGGATGGGAAGATTTAGGCTTAACTTTTCTTTCTCAGCACTCTGAAGTTTTTTCGCATGGGAGACTCCTCCCTTCTGCGACTTGTAGTAGCGGGTGCATATACTTTCTAGTCACATAAGCCTTTCCGAGTTTTAGTTTTTCCACGAATGGCTCTCTCTTGGAGACTCCCCTTTGCAAGTCTCGGTTATTGATCTGCCATTTCTGTCATGGGTGCATAATTTCTGGTGTTTTCAACCTTTTTATCTCTTCTCTTTATTGAACAGATATATCGTGGAGTATTCTTCTGAGTAAAAGAAAAAAAAAAAATTAGCAAAAGTTTTTTGAAAAGTCTATTTATTTTAACGGTAACCCAAGTAAAGGTCCTTAATAGGCTCTCTACAGTCATTATTACGCTATATATTTCAGTAGCAATAATATTTTTTATTTTTTATTTTTTTTTTACGCATTTTCCCGTATTCTATTAGATATTTTTTGTAGACCAGGTATTCTCTCTCATACTGATTATTCTCTTTCTTCTGCTGTGAGCTATTGTAGTTGGTTTGCAGCAATATTATACATTTTTTTTCGTGTAAAATAGTTTTGTTATTTATTTTACATTTTCCGCCCATGAAGTAAATGGATAGGACACAGCATATCCTAATATAATTAACTAGAGACATCTAGCTTATTTGATTTTTGAGATATGGATTTGATTTGATAGTTGTTCCTCTAAACAATTTATCACCTAATATAATTATATATTCATTTATTATGGTTTTGTACTTACTATAAAATAAAGATGGTGACATTTGAGATATGAACCTATATTTATTTCTTACAGCTGTTATACTTTTTGAGTAATATAATCTAAGAGCTATACTGTTCTTTCAGATGATCTACCGTATTAACTTAATTTATACATTCATTGACTATTATTATTATTATATATATATATTTATTTATACAGTATAATAACTCTCTCACTATTAATATATATAACCGACAATACTGCATTCGTCAATTATTTTCTGTTTATATGTGCAGTATTGAAAGAAAATAATTTAAATTTTTACATCCACCTTTTTGAATAAAGCTATGTTTATTTAGTGTATTATATGCATAAGATTGACTCAGAGCCTGACATAGGCCTACCAGAACTTCTGCACTCCATCACACCACTCTCTCCACGATTTTATTGTAAACAACTTAATGATTTGGTTAATCATTTTAAGAGAGAGAACACCCTCAATTTTAAAAAAAATGACCTTTATCAATTAAACTTCAATAAAGGCACAACATAATACGTGTACACGAACTGAGGACCTCTATTCCAAACTAAACTTCTTACACATGATGCTCTAATAAGCATTTATTTTCCACCTTTCTGCACCAAAATTTTTGAAAATATTTCAAGTGACAATTTAGGGTTAGATAATCCATGCCATAAATAATAAAGATTAGATATTGTTATGTTAATATGGATATATTATTTAATAGATAACAGATAAATGAAGTTAGGCGAGAAATGGGGAAGCCATTCACTGAAAAGTTGTAGTAGAGTATATTGTGCTTTTGCTTCTCAGCAACAGAATCTGTGATTCGGGATATGTGGGGGTAGCGAAAAATGACTCTAGCCAATAAATCAATCTATGTTTCCCTGTGTTCTGGCTTGGATTGAAAAAGTTTATACTAGAATGCCAGATGAAAGCCCATTTGGACAGGTTTTGTATTGATTAGACAGCGTACGAAAAGTTTTCAATGATGGTTTGATTCATGCTTGAGTCTTTGATTAAGATTCAAATGAAGTTTTCCCTCTTGAATGGGAAACTTCGGCTTGGCGTCTTAGATAGATCAAAGTCCTTTTTACATACTTTACAGGTATGCCTTGGAACTATCAGGTCCTGTACCCAACCACCTGATAAACTGTCATGTGGTTCAGTGTTGACGTCCACACCACTGGTGTTAAAGTTAGTTTTTTTGTTTGAAGGTCTTTTACTAATATAAATAATAAATACTTCAACTGCACAAAAATCCAAAATCACTTCTTCAAAAAGTAAAACGTCAAAAAAAAAAAACACCTCAAAAAGTATAAATCCCTTAAAAAAGAAAGATAGTAAAAAAGATTAAGTCATACAGTTTAAAACACGCATCCATATACATATGAAATGCAGGAAACTATAAGGAATGGAGAAGAGAACGAAGACTTGCAAGATGTCATCCGATCTACAGAAGCAGAGGAGAATGAAGAGAAGGAGAGGAGAGAGAGACTACAAAAAGTTCGTTTATTTTTGGCTAATAGTGAACTATAATATATTAGACAAGAGTAAACCGAGATTTCACTGGATAGAAGGTGATAGGAGTCGTAAAAGTTCTATTGCTCTGCAAGATTGTTATATTGTTTCGCAACCAGTGTCCTCAGTGGCTCTTGACGGATCTCGTTGTGTCTTCTTTGTACACTATATCATTTATTTATTGAATAATGAAGATCTACCCGTACAGCCCTAACCACATCTCTACCTCGTACCATTCATCCAATTATACTCTTGATAACGGAAACAGAGAGTAGGAAGGGGAAATATTCCACAAATGAAAGTTAAAATTATTATAATGTTATTACTAAATTTGATTTTTCTCGTTAAATATATTTATATATACGGCACACACAGGATTTCTTTTTTTACTCAGACTTTCATAATACACTAAGTCTGGTACCATAGTAGATTTCTATAGTTTACTTTTACTTTAAATCTTAATTGTTATGTATTAATATATACGCAATATATAAATTAAAATCTTCCCTGCTATATTTGGGAAGTGGCGCTAATACCCTTGCCTAGCCTATGTATAACGGCCACTATTCTTAAAAACTGTTTTACTTATCTATGATATATATACTACATTCCGAACTGACTGATAATTTTTTTTTATCCATTGATACTTATTCCAGAATAGTGATTATATATTATTAATATGAGTGAATATCTCATACATGTTATATTATACTTTACTAGTAAAAAAATTGTAATTAAATATAATAGTAGTGTTTGGAAGCTAAATGTGATAGTATATGAATACGTATATATTATAAATTTAAATACAATAATTCAATACGCGTGTAAATAGCATCCCGAAAAGCTCAGGCATGTAACTAGAAAACTATAGTAACATAAAGCTACGATATAATAAATAACTTATTTGATTATGCCAGGAAGTGATTATTTGAGTGCTCACGAGGAGAGAAACTTTAAAAAAAAATTGACATTATTCTAATGATTTGGTTGAGGATAAGCTCCAGAATTAGATATTAGTAAAAAATCTCTCAGTGCAGGCGTCCTGATTGACCTTGAAGACTTGAAAGCTGCATTTGTCCGGGGGCGAGAAAGTTGCCAAATACCGCTTTATAATATAATTGGAGAAAATATATTTTTTTCTTTGGGATACTAATATATACTCTTTTGTGTAAAGGAGGTTTCAAGCCACGACGACGTGAAAGGACAGAGGAAGGTAGGACTTCGTTCCCCCCCGTATCTTCACCCCGGAATTTAGTGCCGAGAAACCGCCGACTCTATTACCATCGTTTTTCGTGTGTGTGTACTCTCGAGGGTATCCGTAATAGATGTAATATATAACACGAAAAAAAATTTCACATTTGGCACCTGCGCTACCGTCTCACCTGGAGTATAAGCCGCATCACTTTTCCATTTCATTATATCGAAACTAATTTTACTCTAGGAGATGACAATTTTCAACCCAATTTTTTAAACGGTTGTAATGTTCACACAGTGGCTAGTGGTTTAGATTTGTTTTTTTAATTTTCGGGTGTAGTAAAAAATAAAAATGACTGTTGGTTAGCAGATCTACGTATAACAATATATCCCGAAAATTTTCTTACGCGCTGTACTCATTATTTATAGATATTTTAATTTAATAGGAATGAGGCAACTGGCCACACCTTTTTCCAGTGTGGTTTTTTTCCACCACTTTCATTCGGCAGAATTTTGTTGTTGAAGTCGTGACCAGATACTCCCAGCATTAGGTAAATATTATTTATATATAATTAGTAATACGACGCTATACAGTATATATATATTGTTGAATTTATAAAAGTTTGTATTACAATCTTATTAATTATAGAGTAATAGTTAACAAAAGTAATTTCAGTTTAAAATATATGTAAGTTCCATTATTAAATGATACCATAGTATATATATATATCTTATATTAAGTAATATATATAATTATATATAGTATATATATAGTGTTAGTATACTAGTAGGAGATATAGGTTCTTGAAATTGACCATAAAGAATGTATATATACATATAGTAGGTAATATATTATTAATAATATATATTGAGGTTCGTAATAATAGTATTAGGTTTGTAATAGTACCATATACTGATGATCAATATTGTATTAGGTATTGAATTAAATACTCTCGATGAGAGTACTATCAGAGTGAAATAGTGAGCTCAAAAAAGTATTTTAATTTCTATCAAATTTTGTATAAAAAAATGATAAAAAGACAATATCCGTCAAACTTATTCGATAATATACGGGACTATTTAGACACTACCCACCACTTAAATTAATACACACATACAATAGTAATACGCTCATCAGGCATCACATTTCAAACTAATATTACTATAATAAATATTAATAGTTTAAATAAAACTCCTTATCATATATACCATATAAATATTTTAACTCACTCACTAACTATTTCTTTTAATATATATATGGCACTTTCCCTTAAAAGGAGTTTAACTCATTAAAAAAACGCAGCATATTGATAATATCGTACTGAACATTAATGTTACCTATAACTAGTGCACTGTGATTAATATCGATGTTACTAACTTAAATCTCCCGAAATTAGCAAGTAAACGAGTAAAAAAAGTTTCCAATGGTGCTTTATATTATTATCGTGCTTATTCATTTTTAACTATGTAATTTTTGTGTTTTAAACGTTTTTTTATTTAAATATTTTATTTTATATGTAAGACGGGTTCGATACGTACGGCTACTGGGACAGAGTAGGGGACCGATAAGTCACCCCCCCTTACGTTACTCAGCTGATGATACTCGCATGTAAGAATACTCCTGTGATACTCTTTCTAATCTTGTAGCGATAACTATTTAAATCTTGGTATATTATCTTATAAGTTTTTAATAATAAATAAAAATAAAACTTTTGTTACAATAAACGGGTTAAACAGCGCTTGAAATACATTCGAAAAAATCGTATAATTTATATCGTCATTTCGTTCAGATATATTCCCGAGTTATAACATCCTTTTTAAAGGGAATGTTCCTATATATTACTATATATTTCCATTTTCGCTAGACATATTAAGTCATTCCTATTTAAGTATTTCCATACATTATCTTCTAACTCCGATACGAAATTTATTCTTTCAATATTACCTCACGTCCTCATCCCTTTATTTATACTCTCCTCTAACCTCCCTTATATGAATAATTTTCTACTTTATCCACCCCAACTTACCTA
>JABUQX010086081.1:0-14652 GCA_015478945.1 Trachelipus rathkii | reverse complement strand
TTTAATTCTTAACTCGTTCGAAAGTATTGGTATAATAGAAGAAATGAAATATGGCAGCGAATACCTAAGAGTATATATTATTTATAGTATATAGTATATATATATTATATATTATATATATATATAATATATATTATATTATAATATATTTATATATATATATATGGTATCATGTGGAAATTAATGGCTCGCGTTTCTCTGAGTCATAAAATTTTAGGTTAAAGTATTTACAATTTGTTTTAGTTTTTCATGATTAGGGTAAAAAAAAATCAATTACTCCTTTTATTATCATGTAAATTTATCTTAGGTTAAAAAATGAGATGAAATTGCAATTTATTTTATTAAAGATGTTTTAATTTTAAATTAACGTTCCTGGTGTTAGAAAAAGTTTGCTGTTAAATATGATATGTACAATGTAAATGTATTAATGAATATATTCACCCATATATTATTATATATTATATATATATATATTTATATATATATATTATATAATATATATTATATATATATATATAGATATAATATATATAGAATATAGTATTATTATTATATATATTATATATATTAAAAATTTTGGAAAATTTACATCTGCAACTTTGTTTTATATTAAGTATTTAACCATTCAAAGGTTGTAATTTTGAACATATTAAAACATATTAAAATATTTTTGAAATTGCATAATAAAAGAAGAAAATCTATAGACTTTTCAAAGAACTTTATTTAGATTAAAAGTTTTATAAATGTATGTTGAACCTAAAAAAACTTCTTAATTTAATTTTTTTTTCTTTTTTGCATTAATTCATCGAAAATATTTAGATTTTTTTTTTCCCCATTTAGGGGGCTCGAGCCGACGGCGGACAGAGGGGGGGGAACGAAACGACGTCCACGGGGTCCGAGAGACCCCGACTCCTGCATCTTTGCGGTTTACCTAGGGGTTTTTTTTTGTTTTAAAAGAAAATTTTTAGTTCCCTTTTACACTATTATTTACTTTAACTAAAGAGAATACCATAGGGTAACGTTCAAAGATGGCAGAGTCGGGTCTCTCGGCCTCCCGGTGGGCGAAGGGGGGGGGGACTTCGTCCCCCCCTCTGTCTCCCGTCGGCTCGAGCCCCCTAAACTTTCTAAATATTTCCGACTGGCAATAAAAAAAAAAAATGACAAATTACGATTGAATTTTTAGGTTCAACTAATTATTTATAAACTTTTGAATCTAAATAATGTTCTGTTGGAAAGATCTATAGATGTTTTCTTTTTTTTATTGGCAATTTCACCATTAAATATTCTAAATAAAAAAAAAAATAAGAATAATTCCAAATGAATAACATTTTGCTAGCTCTTTAATTAGCAAGAACAAACATTAATACTAAACCACAATTCGTAATATATATATTCTATATATATATATATTATTATATATATTATATATATACTATATATATATATAATCAATATAATATATATATATATTTATATATATACTATATATATAATATATATATATAAGATTATATATGATATTATTTATATATATTATATATCATTATTATATTATATATTATCATATATATAAATTATATATTATATATATATATATATTTTTTTTCCTTGCTTTTATATAAAACTTATATACAGATTCGGAAATAATTTAAATCCACAAAATTTTGCACCAAAATTAAAAAAAAACAAGCTAAAAGAACTAAAGATTTAATGAACCTCACACCATTAAGTAATATAATTTTGTCAATTATACGGTATTATAAACTTTTTCAGTATAAAAAAAAACTACGCAAGAAAACGAGCCATTAAATTCACATGTACCATATATATATATATATATATATACGTACTTTATATTTCATATATTATATATATTATTTATTATAATATTATATATATATATATATATATATATATATTATTTATACGGGGGCGCGGCTCGTCATAAAGGGCCAGTGGGGCCCGGCCCCACCAGTAATTCTTTAAAACAAATAAATTTCTTAATTAAAAATAAATTATTTGAGTAATTTTCATTTTTAATTTCGATTCTTCTAACAAAATTATTTGTTGCATATTCAAAATTAATTTCCTCGAAAATTACACTTTCGATTTTTTACGAGCTTCGGCAGCTTCTGGGCCAGCGAAATTGGGCCCTGAGAATATATAAATAAGCGTATACAACAAATGTACGCACGCACGTCTTTTGTGACGTAGACTCTCATTCATTCAGTTTATTGAAAGCTAGGGCCAGGGTGAACGGGCCCACTTGGATATTAATTGCATTATTGCATATATTTCTTTAAAAAAACATGATTTGTTAAATATATATATATATATATATATATATATATATATATATTATATATATATAATATATATATATATATTATATATATATATATATATACTATAAAAATATATATATATTATATATATTTATATATATATATTTTTATATTATATATTTTTTATATAATATATATATATATATATATATATATATATATATATATATATATATATATATATATATTATACTAAAAATAATAAAACACTATGCTGAATAAAACAATATTAAATGCTAGAAACCAAAAAATAAACTATGCTAAACAAAAAAAAATGTTAAAAATAACAAAAACACTGCTAAATACAACAAAAGATTATGCTAAACATAATAAATTATCATGATAAACAAAACAAAACTATACAACCCCCCAGAAAACAATACGAATCTAATAAAACGCTATGCTGAAAACAACGAAACACTGTTTAGAAATAAAATTTTATATTATAAAATTAATAAATAAATAAATAAAAACAAAAAAAGCAAAAAAGAAATAACCCGAGATTGCTAAAATTAAAAAAACACTAAAATGGCCACACCCTGAAAAAATACCGATAATTAACATGTATAATCATGTATTACACAGCAGAAAATATAGTTTTTAAATAGTAATTACTTATTAAATTCAAGTGTTTATATTATTATTATTATTATTATTATTATTATTATTATTATTATTATTATTATTATTATTTTTATTATTATTATTATTATTATTATTTAGAAATTTTATATCAATTTCTAATTTTATGAGCTTTGCACGCCTTTTCCAATTTCCTAAAGATATCAATGGCTTTATTATTATTATTATTATTATTATTATTATTATTATTATTATTATTATTATTATTATTATTATTATTATTATTATTATTATTATTATTATTATTATCTGTTGCTCTAGATCAGTTGTTCTCTTCCTATGGGTTCCGACCCAAAAGTGGGTGGCAGATGCTTTTTCGATGGGTCGGAAAACTAACTTACTATTAATTTATGATTCTTTTACATAGGTTTATTTGAATTGTTCCTATAATGGAATTTTATTTTTGTAATCACTATTAAAATAATTTTGAAAGTCCTTCTGGTTTATCACCAGAATTTAAATCAGCATACACGAAACTGCACTTTATAAAATGTAATATTATACTAAATGTATTTTTTACCTTTTAGGCCATATTTCTATTTAATTATTTCACTTATTATGTAACTTCCGCTAAAATATTATGGCAGTGCCGCTCAGTTGCCAATTTGACATCTTTAATGGTAAATCTGGCAAAATGGAAGTCAGAAACTGCTAGTAGGATTTTTTTTTTTTGTTTGCAGTGCCAATGTGACTATGAATTCAATTTTAATAACCGGGATAATTATTATTCGATTCATTATTAGTATTTACTAGTAAAATTAACATTTTACTGTATATATATATATATATATATATATATATATATATATATATATATATATATATATATATATATATATATATATATATATATATATATATATATATATATATATATATATATATATATATATTTATAATGACGTCGTCAGGCTTTGTGATGTTCCCTCAAAATGTTGTAACGTTATATAATTAGTCAAATATTTAGATTAATTTGAACGCAAAAAATCAACTTGTAAGACTTTATTACAATAGCAAACAATGTTTTTAACACATTTAATTAATAATAATAAAAAAAACTGAAAAACATGATAAAAATTGAACAAAATTTATTAAAATTACGGTCTCTTCTAAGTATGTTTGAAACGTAAGCGTATTTATTTTTAAATTATAATAAAAAATAAAATTAATTATTTCCGGTAAGAACTAAACCTAAAAATAACAAAATCTAACCTAACCAGATCTAAATAACATATAACAACATAACATAGCTTAAATAAGCCTAACCGAACCTAGTCCAACATATCAATAAATGTTAACCTAAACACTGTTTGGCAATATATATATTTTTATAGTACTTTTATTACTAATATATATTACTATTACTATCTATATATGTGATAGTTGATAGATATCGTTTATTTGGTAAGATATCTTTTGCTGAATTTGGTTATATAATTATTGTATTTATATGTATATTTAATATAGTATAAGGTATAATATTACTATAGGGTATACTAGTATATAAGTTATAAGTACGGTATATATATAGTGGATTATATATATTAGTGTATAAGATATTAATAGTAGTAGTATTATAGAAGATAATGAATAAATATATAAGTAAATAAATAATAATAATAAATAATTTATAATATATATGAAATATATTTATAACTGAATATAGCTATATATATATATATGATATATATTACTATATATATTTTAAATATATATAGGATATATATATAGTTATAGTATGTAGTTATATGGTAATATATATAGTATTATTCAATATATAGTATTATATAGTTATGGTATAGATATTATAATATATATAGTATATATATTATATATATTATATATATATAGTATAATTATATATAATATAGTATATATATATATGATATATATAGTATTAATAAATTATTATTTATATCATACTTAGCGACAGTCGTTGAAAGAGAGATGAAGAAGAAGAGAGATAATGATGAGAGGAAATAGAAGAAGAGTATTATGAGAGATGAAGAGAGAGAGAGAATGAGAGAGAAGAGAAATAAGAGAGAGAGAGAGAAGATGAGGAGAGAGTCTACGGATCTGAGTAGAAATTATTATGAGTCAGCCACTGATATTTTAGATGATTAATATATATAATTTAGAGGGAGTATAGTTATTATTAGTCGGTATAGTTAGTAGTGTTTATAGGTATTATGATTATTGATGGTGATGTGATTTATAGATAGTGTAGATAATTTGATCTTGATATATGGTGATATATATATATGTGAGATATAGCTATGATGATTAAATTATTAGAAGTCTGATATGATAGTTATTAATAAGATCATTCGGGCGAGGATTTATATATCATATTTGAGTATTTAGTATTTTAGCTTTAGGGTAGCATAGAGAATGCGCCTCGATGTTATATATAATAAAGCATACGAGTCGGCAATGGTATAGATTTCCCTGTAGAGAATGTATAAGCCTATTCTATGGAGGTGGATGGATATAGACGAAAGTTTTCTCGACGCATGTAGTTGAAGTCGCGGGAAGTGTGTTATACTACATAAGTAGTTATTTGCATATACTTACGGTAGTGTTATACGTAGAAGTAGACGCATGCAGCTAGGTGTAGCGTTTATATGGTATAATTTGGTGATCTTGATAGAGAGTGTTAGATGGGAATGGCAATTAAAAGATAATAGATGATCGCGCTTGCGAGTGAAGCCGTTAACTTAGGAGTGTGAGGTAGGAGGTATAAGACTAATAAGTTAGGGCACAACATAATCCGCTTACTGGCACGTCGACAATTTAGAACAATTTTACTTGTCTGCGTTTTCCGCTGTCGAAGTTTTGCCGTACACTCTAAAAGTACTGTATTATTTCTACGTATATATATTAAATAGTACTAATAATTCTTAATAATATTTTATATATAAGTTGCAATATAATAATTTATAATGATCTAAAAAACTTCATAAATAGTAAACCTGATAGCTACACGCCGTGATCAGATGTTCATGTGTGGGAGATGAGGGTATTATTAGATATTACTCAGTACTTTTATTACTCTCTATATATAATGCCGGCTCAGACTACCTCTAGAGCCCTTAATCAGTGGTTCTTATTAATGTTAGTAGTAGAGATAATAGTGATACTTTTTTGGCATTTTCGTCGTTATATAAATCTTAGGGATGGGATCTTTTTATAATAATATATTTCACTTTTATATTAAATAGAAACCTATACAGTAATTATAACGTAGGTGGGAGGGGGTACATATCATGATATTACTAATGATGGCGTGCTAGTGATAACTAAAAGGGAAAGATCCTACTATATTAAGTAAAGTATGATCTATTCTTACGTACTATATAGGAGCCTTATACATATAAGCTCTAACAACATAGAGAAAAGTATATAAATAATAAAAATTGCATAAAATATTTATGATATGTTATCACAATTAGAATTAAATATTACTACACTCAAATTTATTACTTCAATTAGCTAGTATTACATATTCTTTCTTCTCGGAAACAAACTTTGTGTTTCGATTAAAATATTCATATGGAAAACGAGAAATTCGAAGACATAAAATTAAGGAGATAAGTTTTCAGGAGTAAAATTTTATTATATTTGAAAACGACTGTGATTAAAACGACAAAAATAACACTCTGGCTAGCAATTTAATATTATTTTGATATATTATATTGTTTCGTTTCACAAAAACATTTCTTTAAATTTTATATATTTAAATCCTAGTTATATATATTTATATTATTATTATATATATATAGTATATATATAATATATACAGTAGATGTATAATATAGTATTATAGGTGAATTAGAAGGTAGGTGAGGGGTAGGTAAGTGTATTAACATATATATAAGGGGTGGTGATAGAGTGGGATAAGTTAGTATGAGTGGGAGCTGGTTGATTATCTATGTAGATAGAACGTAGATGTGTAGAGGAGTAATTTCACTAAGAAGGGTAATAAGGTGTCAGGGCGAGGATATTGAGGAGATTAGTAAGCGATAGATGATAGGTAAGGCTACCGTAGGAGTGAGAGTGTAAGTATTAGTAGTGTAAGGTATAGAGTCTTGAGATGTATCTAAATCCTATATGGTGTGTATCCTATAGTATCTAGTATATAGTATATATTATATAATATTATATATATTAATTATGGGTATATATTTATATACTCTCCAACAAATATACCTTCTTTAACCTTTTCATTAATTATGGTATGGCACATACCCTTCGTAAAGTGAATCCTACTATCAGATCTTTAATAAAACTTTCATACACGATTGCTTTTATATGTTGCGGTTGAAAGATTAAATATTTTTGTGTAAAATGTAGCTTTTATCTGAGCAGCGTTGTCTTAATCTTTGCCACAGTAATGCCTCTCTTCTTTGGACCAAAGAGCAACAGGAAGCTGAGTGGATTCTGAAGATTATGGGTGTGTTCTGAGAGATGGGGGTACGCGTTTGATGGAGCTCGAGCAATGATTTTCATTGTGATGTTTCTATCGCGTAGTGTGTGGAAGCTGAATGTGAGGATTGTGAACTGATGTAGATATTGGAGAATCGCGTATGTCTGGATTAAAAGTTTTCATATTTTCATTTCATTCACTGATTGAGGGATTGATGGAATCTAATCTCCAGAATGAAGTAGGACTGTTTTCAAAGTAAGTTTTGTGTATTCTATTATAAAGTGCCATTGTTCAGGATCTTGCATTTGTCGCAAGCTTACAATAAAGAGTTCGAAAACTGCTGCAGTAAACTAGTTCCTCATACTGGGAGAAGATATGATGAAAGTTAAACTTCAAATGTTATAATTTTTCATCGGAGTCATGACAATCTGACAGCATCAGTAAAGTTTAATTTACATAGGCTAGATGTAAATAAAACTCCTCCATTCCCCCTTCCCCACGGGGTTGAGTCAATATAACTGTTATTTAATTATCCCAATGACCCCCAACCTTTGCATACTCCCGGGCGAAATGACTCTGAACAGCTTTCAAAATGGAGTTAGCTAAACTAATGAAACGATTTACTCAAACCCTTTCGAAGAAGAATCTTTTACGAATTGCTGTCGAACTATCGCAGTCATTTTACGAACAGGGAGAGCTGAAGAAGTGGACTGCAGAACCGGAGGTGGTGTAACGACGGGTGGATTACAATAATAAGTCGCTAAAGAAAGTGAGGAGAACGAATTTCTTGAAGGTCTACTGCTGTTAAGTGTTAATGACAACTCTGGAGGAAAGAGGTATTTTTCATGTAATAAATTCGAAAGATCAAAAATGTTTTTGTTATAGTCTTTTTAGGTAGGTTTCTGTGAGGATAAAAAAAGGAAATCTGACACTCCGAGAAGAAAGGACATTCGAAAATTCCTCATAGTGTTTTGGATAGAATACAATGTTTGGACAAAAAAATAAGGACACTCAAGGTTCCTTTTGCTGGCAATTTCCTATTTTAAGGATCTTTTTCAATAAAATTGAAAGAAGTCATATACGTATTTTGCTATAATTAAAATTCATGATTATTTTTTGTTTACCGAAATTAACAAGTCTCCGCTACCTTTTTAAGAACCTGTTACAGCATTTTGTCCTACTTTTTTTTGGCAGAATCGTGATTTTATACATACATGCTTTTAATTCAGGCAGGTGTGTCAGAATCATTAGCCCCGTTTTTCAAAACTGCACTTGCCGTAGTGTTTTGTCCTCAATTTTAAAACTGAGTAAGAGGATTCGGATTATATATATATATATATATAATATAGTATAATAGATGATATGAAGTTATAGTAGAAGAGAACTTACATAGGCGGCGTAGGAGATGCAGAGGATGATGAAGTGCATCGGATTTATTAGTGTTAGTTGGGAGATGAATATATATTCTAAGGACGCGAAGTAATAGGTGAGGATATAGATTAGTGGCCAAGGTGAGTGGCGGATATGAAGATGATTTGAGGGGTATATGGTGGCATAATGAATAGTATAAGGAGAAAGTATAGTTATATGTCCTGAATATGATGAGTTAGGGAGTATATGGGAGGTGAGGAAGTGGATAGGAGTTGTGCCTTGTTGGAGTAGATAGGAGCGATGGATTGAGATATGGCGAGTGGATGAGGGGGGTTATAGTAAAGGGATATGTCGTTGGTAATATTATGAGGCGTTAGTGAAGTGTGTAGATAGAATTATAGAGGTACGAGTGATGTATGTAGGGTGGAATGATGATATAGGTGAAAGATGTACGGAAAACGAGGGTGGCTGTGCGGGATATATAGTATATATAATATAGGTGGTAAGGATTTGAATCATGAGTGATGTATTGGTTGTTATATAGGAATGTCGATGATATTGCTGCTGTAAGGATCTAGGTATGAGTTGTGATATGTGTTATAGCTGATTGGTAGTGATCTGTAGGTTGGTCGGTTAGTAATGTGATGTGATGCGGAGAGATATTGGATGGTAGCAGGATAGAGGGTGGGCGTAACTGTATCTGAATGGAGTATGGATGATGTATGAGGGAGTGTAGAGGTGGGCAGTCTTGATCATGCTGGCGAGTACATCCTGAGATCGCAGGTCGCGTGGACGTAGCGGGATGGTAGTAGGGGGAATGAGAGTAGTTGAATGTATCGAATATGCGAGCTATGAGCAGAGGTGTTAGGGCGTATGATATTATATTATATTAATATATATCAATATTTATATATAGTGTGTTATGAATAGGTATGGGTGATAGATGGGTAAGCGATATAGTATTGTAGATTAGAGGTTGATAGGACGTCGGGAATCATGGGTAGGGTACCAATAAGTTACCCCGGATCTGATTGGGTATTGGTATAGTGATGAGTGGCGAGGTGGGGTAAGATAGGATAAGCAGCTTGATCATTATATAACTAGGTAGAGTTCTGAAGTAATAGTCGGCTAGATCATACGGATAGGGAAGGATCAGTTGGATAGGAGCTGAAGTAGTGTGGCTAGTATAGGAGTTCGTCTGAACGTGATCAGTACGGATCTGTAAGTATAGTGAGCTGAAGAGAATATAATAGGTGATTATCGCACTTATCTAGGATTGTGTGAGGGAATAAAGGTTGTCAAGTGGTGAGGGTACGAGTGATGTTAAGTAGCGTGAAGTGCTCGTTAGAGCGTATAGATCGTCACGGCAAACGCAACTGTCGGCTGCGGGTACAGCGGAAGATATTTGACTTTTTATAAATCGTACATAATGGTATGACGCAGATGGTACGTCTCGTCAATTTCGCGAGTCGTGATGATGTAGGTATGGGCAGGTTGTATAAGTAGTTGGAGATTAATTAGTTTGAATAGTAATAGTTAAGGCAATGTTATAGAGTATTTAAAACTCATAATGAGTATAAGTATGTGAGATAATGTTAATGCTGAATTAGTCTAATATCATTATATATAATAAAATAAATAATAATATAATAATAATATAATAATATAATATAATAATAATAATAATTTTAATATATATATATATATTTTATATATTATATATACTATATAGTATAGGTGGGAGAGGAGAGAGAGCTGGTGAGGAGGTGTAATATAATATCGAGGAGAGGGTGGGTAGGAGGAGTGTGCGGTCGTGGCGTTGAGCAGAGATATTGATTATAGAGGTGGTAGGATATGTAGGAGGTGCGGTAAGTGGATAGCCGTGTAACGATGTGAGGGAGGCGTACATAGAGTCGAGGTGAGGCAGGATATGAGATGGAGTGTATGTGTCGTTAATTGCGGAGTTAATAGAAGGTCGATGTGCCAGTTGAGCGGAGGTGTGGGCTGGGCGTAATTAAAGAGTAGCGGAGTCGAAGTATAG
Source organism: Trachelipus rathkii (assembly GCA_015478945.1). NCBI lineage: Eukaryota > Metazoa > Arthropoda > Malacostraca > Isopoda > Trachelipodidae > Trachelipus > Trachelipus rathkii. The sequence goes on along the minus strand of JABUQX010086081.1, from coordinate 3,827 downwards.
TAGAAGGAGAGGTGAAGGTGGACGGTATGGAGGGGTAGTAGAATATGATATCGGGATTATAGTAATAGTATATATATATATAAGTAATGTAGTTTTATGGTTATATAAGAGGGGTACTATAATTAGGTGGGATGGGGGTGGGGGAGCGGCAGATATGAGATAGTGTGGCGAGAGTGGGGATGCAGCTAGATGGTATAGTAGTTGTACTACGTGGGTATTGTGAGACGTGAGTGAGGATGGGGTGTCGAGGTGACAGACTGATGACGCGAGAGCTTGATCTAGATAATACGTTTGGGATAGAGGCGGGATAGAAAAGAGGAGAGAGTCGGGTGTGGTAGGTGTTTATAAGGTGAGAGGGTTTTTTTTGCGCAAGTAAGAGGAAAAGTAGCTATGAGAGAGTACAATGTACTACTATGAATTGTTCAAGTACAATTTACGCAAGTACAGAGTATGCTATAGATTTGTTCAGATAGTCAGAGTACACAAGTTACAAGTACATGGTATCAAGTGCAAGTGCAAGTAAGTACAAGTACTTTGTGAAAACTTTCATATATATATATAGTATAATATTATATATATATATATATACTATATATATATATATATTATATTCTCTTATATATATATATATATATATATATATATTATCTTATATATAAATATAGTATAATATAATCATCAAATCATCATCAATATCATCCATCATCATCATTCTTTCATCATCACAACAACATCTTTCCCCAAGACTGGAGGCCAGGTGCGTAACATATACCGGAACAGAATAGTAGTAGTAAGAATAGAAGAAGTAGAAAAGAAGCCCAGTTACCGCCCTTTATACCATTAGGTCGAGTCGGTCGCAGTCAGAAGAAAACCCACCTAAGAGCTTCACGGAACTGCGCGATGGACCTCTCGTCAATGTGGGGTTCATTATCCTTGGCCCAGGTGGGCTCAAACCATACCCCACATCAACCGCACCATTCACTCATGTTATGCACTTTTCTGCCTCTGCTAAAATCACATTTCTCTTTCAGGCATTCTATATTTCTGACCAATTCGACTTTTTTCTTCTGTCCTCCCATGCGGTCGATTCCAACATACTTTACGCACTTATAATCCGTTTAACCGACGTCTGTCATCTCCATCTTTCCACATGACAAACCCTCAACGTACTTTCTTTATTCTCTCATTCCCCAATCTCCACACCAATCAACTACTCTAATAAACAGTTCATATCGCCCTCATTTTAGATTCATGTTATTTTTACAGGCTAACACGGCCACTAAGGTTGTCCATCTGAAACAATTGTAAATTTAGTAAACTTATCGAGTCCTCAAGTCCAGTAGCTGATAGCATTAACACGATACAACATACTCTCATGTAGACCTAGACGCGTCATACTCATTAGTCCCTTTACAAGCTCAGAACAACGGGAATCTTGGAACACTCAGGACCAGCATCTTAGTGCAGTTCACAATTTTTCCTAGCTACAGCTCTGCATGGCCATCGCGTCGCGTTTACGTACCAGTACTCAACTATATGCACTAAAGATATTTAACTTTCAACAGCACTTTTTCCAGCTGGTCCCCTCTAGACATACTTCACAGCCTGCTAGCGGAGGTCTCGTCCTCACTCACAACCATAACTGCCATCAACTCTTATCCTACGTTTACGTTGCAAACCCTTTTTTACAATCACCTATCAAATCTCTCTACTAGTCCTCGCAACAGCTCTCTTCAGATTCGCGCACACATGCAACCAATCATTCCTGCATAGATAATTAGGTAGGGAATACCTCAGCTTCTCATCCATTACTCCATCATTTCTAACTCTATCCCTTGTTAACCCTACCTCTAACTCTAATTTTTTCATAACTCATCCATATACAGATTGGATTGCAAGGAGACATAACACATCTGTCTCACTCCGCTTTCAATTTCAAAATAAATGCCTATTGGACTTAATTTATTCTTACAGCCGCTTCACTGTCGTCATACACTACTTTGATTCTGATGTCGCTAAGTTTTACCGGTCAGACACCATTCTCCTAACCCTGCTATAAAGAAAGGGAGTGGGACTAAGATATGGCGAGGGAAGACAGTACTCTATGACAATTTATTCTTCTCCGCTCCCTGCATTATCCCAATCATATTGTTCAATGTACAGATTTGATCACACATCCGTCTACACTTTAACGTCACCTTATTCTTCCCCAAATTAGTTCTTACTCATTCGACCACTGCTTTCGACGCGAGAAATAATCAACAATATATTTGCCATAACACTCATAAACTAATATACTCGAACCTATAATACTTACAAGTTCCTTTTCCCGCTTACCTGTATATAAGGATACTGAATATGGTCCTCTCAATCGCTGGCGGAGACTATACCCGCTTCCATAAACGTGTTTGTTATAGAGTCAATTCAAATCCAATGAATGCACCTATCGTCGCCTATATATATGATATATATATTGATATATATATATATAATATTATATTATATTTTAGTATGATATATATATACATTATATATTATATAATAATAGTTTATATATATATAGGTATATGTACTATATAAATATGGTTTTGTGAGGTGATTCTGAAGAGAGGTTTAGAGGATTGGTAAAAGATTTGGAGGTGTGTGTGTAAAAAGGTATGGGTTTGAAGGTAAAAGCGTAGATAGGAGTAGAAGGTTATGGTTATGCCGTGAAGGAGCAGTCCTCGTGTGAAGTTTATGCTAGAATGGTGAGGAGCTGGAACAAGTGGATTTGAGTTTAAATACTTTAGGAATTTATTATATTGTAGTTATGGATATATATATGTAGTTTGGTAAGTTGATGATTGAGGAAGGGAGGCTGGGTGCAATTAATGCCTTGTGGATGTTAAGAGACTAGTCTTGAGTGCGCTAGGTGTTTGCATGAGGTAAAGTTGTTATCCATGTGGTATGTTATGATAGTAGACTCAGGTCTGGAATAAAGAATGGTAAGGGATCTAAAGGTTACAATGTGTTCAGATGGAAATCTTAGGAGCGTGTTAGGTGAGAAGAATGTAAAATGAGGAATGACGTATTACAGAGGTTGTATGGTAGAAAAAGGAGATAGAATGGAGAATAAATGAAGTACGTTTTTAGATGGTTTGGTAAATCTGGAAGAAATGGATAGACAGTCGTTGGTTCAGCGGAATGTCAATAGTGGTGTAGTGTGTTTGGGAATCGAACTGGCTGGGGACGAAGGAAAAGTGGATTGAGTCAGCAAAAGAAATGTCTGGAGAAGTGAAATGTGAGTTTGACAGAGGGAGAAGAGAATAGTGCCATAATAAGAGTAAATGGAGGGTTTTTGTGAGGGTGTAGTGGTTGTGGCCACACCTGCGGCAGGGATGAACCAAATTGGCGGAGATGCATGAGTGAGGGTCCGTCGCTGTGAGGCTCTACGGTGGATTTTCTGTGCGGCGAGTTCCCACTAATAGGTATAAAAGGGAGGTAAGGCTGGGCTTTCTTCTTTTCGACTTGTGTTCATATTCTTCTACTCTTTTCTGTTTCTGGTAACAAATGTTATAGGCCTTACTCCAGTCTTGGGGGAAAAAAGATGGTTGATGATATTATATAGTATATATATCTATATATATAAATATAATAATATATAATATATATATATATATATATATATAATATATGATAATTATAATATATATATATATATATGTATATGTATATATAATTATATAGAATACTCTATTAACATTGCATAATGGAATTTATTTTTAGAATACATTTAGTAAAAAATAATTAGATATCAAATAATGCGTAGGAAAATGATAAAAAGAAAA
>JABUQX010086080.1:42500-46366 GCA_015478945.1 Trachelipus rathkii | reverse complement strand
CAATCTTGTTCATTTCTCACCTGAACAACGACCACTACAACATCCTCAACTTTAATAATTCGACACCAAAACCCCACCAACACCACCACCCCCAACCCGCCCCCAACATACCTTCACACCCCCTCATTCAACAGTAGTTTACATACCAAATCTCACTCCGGTTGGAGGCGACCTTAAACGCCGCACACACTGCCATGGTTATGAAGGACTTACCCATGCCGACCCCGGGGTAATTAGTATCCTTAAGAATTAGAAATCACTTCAATAATCCTTAAACTCTAAAAATTTCCCCAACCAGAATCCCTCCCCAGGCAACCAATCCCTACTCCCCACGGAACGTCCACATATCTGTTCCCACCTCGCCCTAACATTCACAGACCAACTTGGGACACAAAACACCGTACCTACAATCAGATCACTCCCAATCCTCATTTACTTCTGGCCATTCCCCCCCACCAACTCGAACGTTCCCAAAAAAAAGATCACCCAACACAAACACTTACAAAAAAGGCAACATGGACAGGAAATGTTACTAACATAATTGAATCCCAATATAATGCCTTACATCAATACATGACATAAACACTTTACACACCTCCATGCATCATATTAAACAACACAATTATATAAATCAGCAACCCTCTATTACCTCAAGGGTAAACAGAAAATCCTACAACCCAAACTATCCCGAACTTATTAAACAAAGAACTCCCTACCCGAAAACCCACCAAATACCACATTAACCCACAAACCAATAACAAAACCTAATCTCAAGAGATCTCCAAATCTCATAAACACCAACACCACTAACAAGTTTAGAGAAATACTTTCACAAAGCAACATACTCACGTATAGTAATAAGAAAAACTAGGCATTTCTTCCTCCTTCAAATTTTCAACCACAAACCTCTCCCTCACACGAATCCCCCATCCATTGCGACAATCCCTTCCCTTACCCAACACAACAAGCAGACGTTCTACGCAAAACACTATTGCTAAATATTCTCCGATAAACCAACCCACCCAATAATAGGTTAACAAAGAAAACAAACTCTAAAACATCCATCAGATACAACCTCAACCCTTCTTTTTACACCAACATTTGATATCAGAGACAATCAACCCTTAAAAAACTCACCAGCAAACAGGTCCAGAGGCCAATCTCCTAACTTCCACTGAAACACTAGCGAGGAAAGAAATTATCCACATTCACAGAAATCTTTAAACAACATCTTGGAAACTCAATTATAAACCCCAATCGGAAACAAGCATTCATTCTCCCAAAACTTAAAACCAAAAAAATACCCCAACTCCCTCTCCTCCTATCGCCCAATCTCTCTTCCTCTCCCACCACAGCAAACTGTGATTAAACAAAATATCCCGCACACATTCACCCTCAAGGAATTCCAACACGAGATTTAAAAGGCAAATCATTCAAACACAAGCCCTCCACCTCCTCACCCACCATTATTAATGGCTTCAAACCAAGTTCCCCATCAAACAGATACATACTCACAGCCATCCGGACATAAACAAACGCCTTCGACACTGTCACCCACACTTACATCTTATACAAAAAATCATTTCATCCCACCTAGAAAACAATTGATAAAAAGTGGCTCTCAAACTTTCTTACCAATCGATTACGCCAAAAGTCCTCCATAAAAACACCCTTTCACACTCCATTAAACTACAAACGGCTGTACCACAGGGCGCCCTTCTCTCTCCATTCCTCTTCACTCATCACAGCAGATATGCCTACCCACTACCAATCAATTCCACAACTATTTACAGTATACAAAAAGTAATTTGGTATTTCCGAGAAAGATCACTTGTAAATAAAGCACCAAAAACAAGAATACCTACAACTATTAGAAATGGGCTTCACTCACCAATCAGATGACAGCCTCCCCTTAAAATCACTAGATCATCTCATAAACCACAGACCGCCACCAACCCACATTCCACCCAATAGCTTTCCTGAACAACAACCCCCTCACTCCTAAACAAAACCCCAAAATATTAGGACTCACTTATGACACTCACATAACTTTCTCCCCCACATCGACCAATTACTCCTCAACCAAACGGAAATTAAACACCCTGCCGAACCCCCTCCAACACCAATTTCAGCAGACAGAAATGAGGACAGGTGCCATCTCAGAAACACACTCCGTCAGAACAAATATAAAACTATGGCTCCCACGCACATCGGTCCCAGCCCTAATCACATCCAACTTAAACAAATTTACAAAAACACATGCCTTTACAAAAAACATCACCTGGATGTACCAAACAACCCAATCCAGCATCTTACATTGACGGACAATATCCTTATCCCATCCGTACCACTGGAAAGATTAGGTAGGGACACAATTTTCCAGCAAAAACTCAACCCAAAACCCATCAGGCGCCAATGACTCTCCAAACCCTCCGACATAAACTAAAAACTCCCCTCCACTCCTCACCAGCCAAAACCTTATATACTGACATCTAAACATCCCAACCACCCCCAAATAGGTCTTGGCTCACTCATCCATACACAAATTGCAAATCATCTTTATCATCAAATCGCCCCAATAACAATCTACAAAACACCCCATCCCCAAACATCTTCCCTACAGAATAATCACTGTCCAGAAGAGACCAAATTTACCTCGCCTCGCCCGGAGCAGAGCAGGTCACCACCCAAATCTTTTGCATATAAAATTCAAGATGCAAATTGACAAGTTTCTTCCCCCTCTGCACTAGATGTCGTATATCACAGGACACAATGGAGCACCTCCTTCAGGAGTGCCCCGCCCTCGACGCCATCTCTGTCGGCGTATGTTCTTCTCTTCTCGACCCATGGAACCGCCCAAGAGCTGTGGCCGGCTTTCTAGAGGCGTTGTGGCTCCTCCAATAAGGTGGGGCAGGCGCAGAAATATATATAATATATATAATATATATAGTATATTAGATATATATATATATATATCATATATACTATATATATTATATAACATAGATATTTATATATTATAATATATATACTATATATATATAATATATACTATAATCCTTTAACAACTCCAGAAGAGCTTTCGCCCTGTCGTTAGGTCCAGTGATTCTTCTCCTTACTGGACCGAAACTTTCTGATCCCGAACACTCCGAAAGCCCATCTGGACGGCGAAATGATTGGAAGCAGTTCCTCAAGATTAATCATTCTTCAGGAGTGGGTATTTTGACTCTTCAGTAAAACTAGCACATCTTCGTCCCATTAGGCCTCAAAACTGGTTCTTCTAGAGCTCTCCGAGGATCTTGTTTCAAAGGCGCATAATCCCAACGCTGGACAAGAGTGATTCAGGCACAAGCAAAAGAAAAGGACCGGGGTTCCTAGCCTTGTCGACTTATAACCATGGCGAAGACTATCATATGTGCTGCCGTCGAAACCTATTCAATCACATTGCGCTGGAAAACATACCTATATCGACCAAATATCACTAGAAGTAGACTTCACATATTATTTGGAGTGATTCGTGAATAATAACTTAAAAGAACAATTTCTAAAATTTTTTTTCTTCCTTTACAGATAATTTTAATGAAATTCATATTAAAAAGCCTGGATAAAAATTTGTAGCTCCTCTTCTAGTTTTTAAATGTTAATTTTGACATAATTTATAATTTTGATTATTAATTTCGAAATATGTTTTCTACTAGTCATAATAAATATGTAAATAATTTTATTTAATTTCTTCTTTCTTTTAAATAAATAAAAATAGCTTGATTATGCTCTCCTAGAGTTTTTCTCCTCTTCAATTTCTTCCAACCCTTCTATTGTTCTTCTCATTTCATCCTTGCCAACTGTTATTCAATGCGTTCCAATGT
>JABUQX010086080.1:0-40000 GCA_015478945.1 Trachelipus rathkii | reverse complement strand
AGTATATATATATATAATTTATGATTATTATATATATATATAATACTTATATACTACTATATAGTATTCGTTATATAATAAATATATTTATACTGAATATAGATTATATATGATATATATATACTATATAATATATATTATATATATAATATATAAGTATATAAAAACAAGATAGTTATAAATATATATATACTATATATTATATATACTTTCTGTATACAGTGTATATTATATTTATATATAAATTATACCAGATATCACTCTTTCCTTGGCCTCTCTAAACTCTTGAACGAAAAGAACCCTTGCCAAAATCCAACAGTGCTGAGGCTAGTAAATGTGTCACATATGGCATCTATATAATATTCGGGTGAGGGTTGTAGACGATCTTTACTAATTACAAGGAGACTGCCTCCAGTATTCCGATCTCGTGATGTCGACGTAGGATTAGTGACTCGAGATACTTCCTATAATGCGAGAATGTATCCACAGGTAAATTTCAGGTGAAAATTTGCAGGAGTTATATATATACAAAAGAGGAGTTTGAGATTGTAACGAAACCAAAGGAGGAAAGCGACAAATTGTAATAGAGAAATTTTTGCTTGGTGTTTCCAAATCTTGTGATTTTCTAGACGCGGATTTTCTTTTCTTATTGTTTTTTTTTTTTTTTGTTTCCTGATATGAGAAGATAACCAGCAATCATCATTGAAAGAAATTTTTTTGTTGTTGTGTGATCACATGCAAGGCGGATAAAAGGATTTTTTCATCTCTATAATAGTTACCTTAAAAAACTTTTTCTTTCTTAAATAATAAAACGAAGTGTCTTATTAACTAAAATTTCTTTATGGAGGTCACTCTTTATTTATGATTATGATCTTGTAGCATAAGAATTTTTTATTATTATTATTTTTTTAACGGGTGTATAATCTAGTGTACAACCTTTAGCAATAATTGCTAAAATACTGATTTGAGCTTTATATATATATTTTTTTTTATAATTTTAATTTATTATTTTGTTTTCTTAGAAATTTGTTTTGTATTCTTTTTATTTGTTTCAGATACAATACAGAACAAATTTTGGGTCGGCATCTTTCGTACCGGTGACAGATTTTCTACCGTGAATGGTGAAGATATTGGTGACATCAGTTTGATGCGAATCAAAGACTCTAGTAAAGGAGACTGCGTAACATTTACTTATGAAGATGGACCACTGATAGCTTCACCTGAAAATTGTGAAGCAGATACTTCCAATCCAACAGAAAAATATGAATTTGCATTTGTTTGTGAAATTCCGTGAATTAAAGTAGAGCAACAATGTGGTACATCTTAATGATGGTAGTTGTAAAACTAATTTTGGACCAGGTAGTAAGGAAAAAGAAAGTTGGGAGAACAAAACAAAGAGCAAGGTATGAGGTGGAATGCTCACAAAACTTGTTGTACCAACTAGACACTTCTTCCCACTCTTCCGAAAACTATATTTACCTGCACCCTTCGTTTTTCAACATCTCACAAAAACTTCTCTTTTTTTTGTCTATCCGGCTGAATAACTATCCAATTTATCACATTTCCACTCCCAAACATCGACTGTATTCAGACTCTTCTTTAGTTGTTTTTTATTAAAGGACAGGTCTCGGATAAGGAGAGTTACTCATAACTTTTTGGGGTTAGTAATCATACAATTCTACTGTTTCTTCTCGCTTTTGAATACACGACATTCTATAATTTATGATAATAATATATAGGATGGTTCTCTTTTAAAAATAAAAAGATATTCTTTAAATGTCATCTTCGAGTTTTTCTTGTGGGCGAGGTCAATTTTGGGATTTTAATATATCAAAATAATTCTTGATAACCCTTTAACTCATTATTCATCCCGATCTGGCCGCGAAACTTATCGGGAATATAGGTTGGAGAGTTAACACCATTTATAATGTTTGTTGGTAAAAATTTTGTTACACAGAGTACTTTGCGCGTGCATGAGGAAAATTTCAAATTTTAAAATTTCCTGAAGCAGCGCCTAAATTTAATGAAATCTACAAAAAAAAAATTGGTAAACAAAAAATATTGTATCTCGCCCGACTAGACAAGCTCTGAAAAAATATGATATCATATGATCGGATTAAATAAAAAACAAATTGTCGTTATTTTATTGTCATTGTTTAAGTCAATGTCCCAAACCCCCCAAAGAAAACATGATATAACTGGTGGCATGTAAACCTTTTTATAAATATTTATCCGGATATACCGAATGAAACACTTCACCAGTTGTGACAACTTCGTTTAATACAGTTACACCATATTTTATTTAGATTCATATTTCGTGTTTCCAGCGTTTTTGCTGCTAATCACGAGAAAACGTTTGAAAACTTTGAAATTGTTTCTCATGAACAGCAGCAATTTTTTTCGGCATACAAAATCTTTATTTTAAACCAAAAAAATGCGTAACATTTCCCCAATTATATATGCTCTGAATATTTCACATTATAATAGTATGAAATAATAAAAAAGTTTTCGTTTTACTTTTGAGAATTGCTTTTTCGAGTGTTCATTTTTGCTGTTAGTGGTTTCTAAAAACTATTCCAATGCTGCGGATTACAAAAAGAAGAGTAGCTTTCATGTAGTTGCGCTGGAATTATCTCATTTAGATAAAAATGTTTGTGGATTTGTCGGATACGATCGGTAGCGTACGGGAAAATTAAAACTTTGAAGTTTTCCCTCCATATAATGTCAGCCGTGTGTTTATCACTCGATTATATATATAGATATATATATATAAATCTAAAACAAAAAGTGTTTATCTTAAAAAATTATACACGCTCTGTACTCTATCTGATCGGCTCTCGTTAAAGCACTGAATATAGAACCTCTCTCTGGTGGATCATCTATCGGTGAACGAAACTCGAAATTGAAATAAAAAAAGTGCATATGCACTCGAGTGTGCGCACCTAAAAGGGCATATGTTCCTATAGGGTATATTCTATATAAGAAGATTGCGTGACTTGTGGTAGAAGAAAATCGCGGAGTGATCGTAAAGAATCGGTTAGATAGTAATTCACGGAGGCGTCAAGACAAAACGATTTTTATTTAACGATTATATCCTCTCTAAAGAAATCATTTTCTTATCATTTGTACATAACCACTCGAATTTACATTTATTATTTGCCGTTTAAAGACTAAAGTGCGCGCTTGCAAATTTCTTTCTGAGATTTATTAATTATTACTAAAAATAAATATATTAACTTTATTTATGTGACAAACACACTGCTATTATATTAGGTCGTCGGTTACTAATAAGACCAGAGAAATCCGGGGTGAACAATTTTTTAATTGTGTTATTAAACTCGCAAGGCGCTCGTGGTTTCATAATATATGTGTTTATCTATTGTATAGAATCTCTGAGCTAAATATTACGGTGTTTTAGCACTAATAATAATAGGCATTTCTCCGTTAGTGTCGCTTTATCTGGTGGCAATAAACTTTTTGATATATATATTAATTTATAGATATAACATATTGATAAATGTGTGACGGGCGAAAATTTAGAAACTAAAACGAAATAAATTGAAATCTCTTTGAATTAAGCCTATAATGCTTCCAAGTTAATATATATGATAAACATAGAATTTATAAATTATTTCAGTAAAGTATTGTTATTTTTAAATTAATATCTTTTGGTAGGATTTAGCTTTCAAAGGAATCCCACCTAGTAAAATTTTTTTTGATTATTATAAAATGACTTAAATTCGTGTGACCTTATATAGGGATGGAAGTTATCTCAACATCTCCTCGTCAATTTTTCGCAAATTATCTACTGCTTAAGCGTAAAACGCAATTGCAGCTTGTTTGAGCTCATATCAAAATTATCGATATATGAGCATAGCCTATATTATTTCATTATTACCCAATTAATAATTAATAAACTTGGGAAACTATATTTTTGCCCCAAAGCTATGGTAAAAATAACGATATCAAATGTTTTTGACAATATGTAACATGTAATTCGTTATATTTATATATATTATATATCTATATTATATAATATTAATAATACTAATACTATACATATACTTATATTATATATATATTTCTTATATATATTTAATATATAATATATAATAATTAATATTATAATATATAATATATTATATATATCATATATATTATTAGATATATTATAATATATATTATTCATAATTGTATATATAATAATAATTAATTTATAGTCGCACTTAATTTATATTTATAGATTTATTAATATATACTATATATTAATATATACATTATTAAATTAATTTAATTAATTTTTATTATCATTTATTATTATATATAATATATATTAATATATAATTAATGATAATATTATATACATATGTATATAAATATTAATACTATAATATCATATTAATATATATATTAATATATATTAGTATTATTATAATATATATATATATATTATATATATATATAATATAAGTATAATATATATATATAATATTAATATTTAATATAATATTACTAATATATTAATATATTAAATATATGATAAAATATAATATTATAATTATTAAGTATATTTATAATGTGAATATATTGGAATGATCTATAATTATATCGTTTTAATATTTAATAGATTCATATATAATATCTTATTAATAAACTCTATATGTAATACATTAACTAATGAAATAATATTATATATTTATCTAATAAATATATATATATATATAATTAAATATTAATTATAATATATACTATATAATAATAATGTTATATATATTATTATATATTTTATATATTATTATATTAATAATTAAAATATTATATATAATATAATATAATAATAAATATTATATATATTATAAGCGCATATTCGTCACATTAACTATAGTAGTAATGTGGAACTTGAGAACTGGTTATATTCCTGTTGTATGAATAAACATAAATGACATTAATAAGTTATAACTCCAATTAAACAGCAACACAAAAATCAACATTCTTTTACAACAACAACAACAACAACAACAACAACAACAACAACAAATAAAATATTGCATAAAAAACAGCACGACAACGGAAATGCCTTATAAATTGGTGCAGGGAAAATGGCTTGTAAATTGGGACAGGAAAAATGCCTTGTGAATAGGGAAAGGGTAAATGATTTATAAATTTGATCAGGAAAATGCCTTGTAAGTTGGGAAATTGATAATGCCTTGTAAATTGGAAATTGAAAATGCCTTGTAAATTGTGATACGAAAAATGACTTGTAAATTGGATCAGAGGAAATGCCTTGTAAATTAAAATAGGGAAAATGCCTTGTAAATTGGAAAGGGAAAATACCTGGTAAATTGAAATAGGAAAAGTCTCTTGTAAGTTGGGAAATTAAAATCGCCTTATAAATTGCAACAGGGAAATTCCTTGTGAATTGGTAAAGGAAAAATGCCTTGTAAATTGGAGCTGGGAAATTGCCTTGTAAATTGGGACAGGGCAGATGCCTTATAAATTGGAATAGGGAAAATGCCTTGTAAATTAGGATAGGAAACATGCCTTGCAAATTGGGAATGGAAAAATGTATTGTGAATTGAAAGGGAAAAATACCTAGAAAATTGGAAAAGTGAAATTGCCTTGCAAATTGGGAAAAGTAAAATGTCCTGAAAATTGAAACACGGAAATGCCTTTTAAATTGGAAAAGGAAAAATGATTTGTAAATTATGGTTAAGTTGTAGAAGCAACAATAGGTTGTTACTCATACAACTGTTTTACAGAATTATTAATGATTTTTATGATGAGATTTGAAAATTTTATTTTGGTGTCTCCAATAAGCGAAACCTAAAATGAGATTTCTTTACTTTGCGCTATAAAACAAATGAGAAAAAAAATCAGTTTATGAATGACTGTTATAAAACTAATAGCAGTTAATATTGGCACTTAAATTTTAGTTTGTATTTATAAGGTTCAAAAAAATATTTTTTTGCAAAAGTTACATTTACATTATTGTATATACATTATTAGTGTCATTCTTGAGCAAGTTTTGCTAAATACTTTGATGATAACATATATAAAAAGTACATCAACACAGCTCCTTTAAGCGAGTTTAATTTTATGTTTGATATTTTTATTAAAATATTAATTATAATCAGCATAGGCAAATAAGTTAATAGAGATTCTAGTCCCGAAAATTTTCAGCATATTAAGAAAATGAACAATAATAAAACAAAAATCAATTTTCTTGTTAATTGTGTGTGATAATTTAAACATTTAACTTGCCCAATAGAATTTATACCTCTATATAAATACGATCTATATATAATTTTTAAATTAAAATTAAGGGATAGGGATTATACAGGATTTAATTAGAAGACAACAATTAATACATATCGTCTAAGGATATTATTCTCTCATGTTTATTAATTTTCGGTGATAAGTGTATCAAATTAAAATCTCAGCAAACAACTGTGTCACAGTACAATAATGGTACTCATACATATTCATCGATCGGTCATATCAGCAACTCAAAAATTGACGACCGTAACTTCTGGCGCCGTCATTAGATCTGATCTTCTTTAATTCCCGCATTATGAAGGGAGGTCTCGAATAACCATTTTATTATTATACTATTAGTGAAACTTAGGAATATCTCTAAGATCCATTTCTAACTGATCTCATAAAATCATTTAAGATCCTGTACCACTAATGTACTGAATATTCTGTAACCCTTGTCACACCCCGAGAAGAGAGGGGGGTAAAAAACCCTTTCAAATGCCTGAAAATAAAATAATAATATTCTCTAGATAGGTCCTGATTTTTCTCAGTTAACTTCCTCTGAGCGGATATATCAAATCGGGATCTATTAAATTATTTAAATTATCTTAAACTTTTCGAATATTTTATAGTATAAGATGCTCCTTCATTTAATTATTTGTGGCTCCAAAATTTCTCCTTCCTATTAGATCATTAGGTTGAGTAATATTTTTGGAGATATCTCCTAACTTCGATTTGTTAATGATTATAGATTTTTATAAATGTACGCCAACGAGGTTAAAATCATTATTTAGCTTTATTTCTTTTATTATTTTATCAAAATATATTAAATAAGTAGTTGGGAAGGTTATAACTTATATATAAATACAAATATATCATATAATTTTTCTTAGAATGCAGCAGTTCGATGTATTAAATTAAACTCACATAGTAATATAATATATAAGTCATATTAACAAATAATTACTTATCCTCATTTATTAATATCAATTGAAAGCCCAGTATATTCACAGATAAATCATAGACCCTATTTAAGTCAATAAGTACCTATAACAAACTAAACACCTTACACATCATATCGATATGTAAATATAAAATTTTACTTTACAAGTATCACGATTCCTAAATTATTATTCACGTGATTCTATACATAATTTATTATATTACTAATACTGATACTCAAATTTTAAACTAATATATAATTTTAATTAATTCCTTAGAATCTATTTTAATATTTATAAAAATTCTTAATATATTAAATATGCGTTTATTATTAAATATACACGAAAAATTTAAACCTAATATATTCTATAATTTTAATTAAAGTTTTGTTATTTTATTTTAAAGGATGGAATAAAATCTATAATATTAGTATAATTATTAATAAACTAATATTAACTTTATACATATTGCCTTATTTTGTTAATAACATAATTTACGCTAATTTATGAGTGAATAATTCAGTTTCATTTATATTTAGTCTATATTATATTTTATATTATTATTATATATTTTTATACATTTATTTTAAAGTCAGTATAATTATTTTCATAAGGTATAATTAACCAAAGTATTTTCGAATGCTTTGCACAGTTTTTTAATAACATGAAAACTTCAAACTTTTTTTATGAATTTCAGCTAATCGGAAATTAAAATTTAAAGCTTACTAAATGTATAGACTATAAAACTTATATACTATATACTTCAATATTAATTTCAATATTAATACTCACCTTCTAAATACCCTAGTATGTATTACATTTCTTATATATTCGAGAATTATATTATGTATGTATTCCTGTATAATATTATATATATATATAACACTATGATATATAAAGTCATATTATGAGGTTACAACATATATACAATATGTCAATATACTAAAAAATTATAAAAATAATTATTCATTTATATTTATGATTATATAGCAATTATTATATATGGTTTGAGGGTAATAATATAAATTAGGAGTACTCACGTTATATGTTATATTGAGATTAACATATTTTAGTGACACCACACTTTGTTGGTCTATGTTATGTTTAAAATATTTATATAGGTTAGTATTTATACGGTTTGAGAAAAGGTAATAAATCATTTTTCGAATATTTCTATAAATTTTTATGACACTCGAGAAATTGGTTTATGAATGTGAATATAGTGCAATCTTTAGTTTGGGACAGGTATAAATAATTGATAGACACCTGGCCGGTTGATAAATTGTCAAAAAAGGATTAAGGGGGGGGGCTCTTCATGCCAACATAACTAATTTTTAGGGAGTGGTTATTCAATCAAGCCCAGAGGTTCAAAACTGTGTGACTTGTTACTATTTGATTTATTAAGGATGTATATTATTTAATAATTATGAATTTCAAGGGCAGTAGCTCAGTTAATTTATTAAGGGTAGCGTGGCTTCCTATGAGCCTTTATCGAGGATAATCGGTTACTTTGTATTTTCTGAAATTTTTCGGTTCAAAAAATTAACCGATTCTTAATCACAAGCAATTGTTATGATCTCAAATATATTTGGGTGCAATTTTTTTTTCACTGAGGATTAGATTATTTAATAGATTAATTGATTGTTGGATGTCTATAATCGTAAATTAAGAATATATGTAGATGATGGTCAGAGGTGTAATTTCACGAGTCACTTCAGAGTCTCAATATTTGATGTATCCAATTTCCACATCGCTGATCATAATACAAATTCATTTAGCAACTTTTACTAACAACTACTGCGGCCTATCAAAAAAGATGGCAGATGGTATTGTAAACCACACTATATAAAATTTACGACATAACAAAATATAATCATTCATATAATAACATTATAACTTTCAGTCTTAAAACAATAATTAATTATACTATCATCTCGTAGGCCATAGTAGTTATTATTAGTTTAACCTATATAATAATAAATAAGTAGTAATAATTTAACATATATCTATATTTATTAATATCATCTTTTTGACATAGTCCAATTCAGATTAAACTATTAATCTCGATTTTTTTAAGTATATCCTATAATATTATACTATACCTTTAATATATATTATCTAGTAATTTTTTCTAAACTAAATAATACGGTACTTTCTTATTTATATATACGTGTATTGTAAAACTTTACAATGAATATAAATAATTTATATATACTAGAAGTAAAAATTAATTTATATAATAATATAAACAATCTTATTATATATATTATATATCAATTTATATTATAAAAAAATATATAATATATCTAAAAACTGATATTTTGAGTATACTAAGCATAGAATGTTCTATAAATATACTACTTAATTACCTGAACAAATTATAGTTTATATAATAATATTATTATATAATTATATATATATTTAATAATAATAATATATGATTATATATATTAATAATATTTATATATTATATTAAATATAATTAACTGAGTGATTAACTATATATATCAAATATAAATATATTAATATATAATATATAATATATATTATACTATTTAATATTATAATAATATAAATATATAATATATAAATATAATATTAAATAATATATATTATAGTATTATATAATATTAATATTATATATATATATATTAAATATAATATTATTATAAATATATAGGAATAGAATAAAAAATAAATATTAATATTTGTACAATAATATATATATATATATCAATAAGCAAGCCCGAATTTTTTTTTTTTGATATACCGTATCGAAAATTATTTTGGAGAGGGTGGAACAGAAATCGGGAAACCTCAAATATATTACTATATATAATATTTACTTATTATATATAAATTAATATTATATAAATTTAATAATATACATGTACCGATATAAATTTTTATATATTTATCAGTCACAACACAGGAAAACAGTTTATAGAAATAATAGACGATATATATTAAATCAGTCGATTAGGGATGAGCGTTTCCTTCTGATAGATATATATAATATTATTACATTATTGCCGAACATTATCTCTAATATACAAATAAGTGTTGAGATTACATATCATATTAGTTAATTAAGTTATCTCACTTTAAGTAATGTGACAAAATATTGGATTGACACAATATATTTTAATTCATTGATATTTTAATTAATTTAATAAGGAACTAATTTTGAGAAAAGTTCTGCAGGCTTCTTTGTTCCTTTCACTGCGTGACTAATTTAAGAATATCTATAGCGCATGCAAAGAAAGCTCCTTCTGATTAAATCATTTAGGGTTTATACAAACCTCTAACTCCCATTACTCTTTCGCTTGCAGTGAGAATACACATTTACTTCTGAAATTTCA
Source organism: Trachelipus rathkii (assembly GCA_015478945.1). Taxonomy (NCBI): domain Eukaryota; kingdom Metazoa; phylum Arthropoda; class Malacostraca; order Isopoda; family Trachelipodidae; genus Trachelipus; species Trachelipus rathkii. The sequence continues at coordinate 29,442 of JABUQX010086080.1, read as the reverse complement.
GTACATATCTGATACAATAAAAATACAACTCTGGATTTATATACGTCTCATACATCAAATCGAAACATAAATCTCTTCACTCATAAGAAGAACTAAAATGATCCGAATAAACACTACATTCTTAAAGCCACTCCTTTACGTTAAACCCGTTACTGTTAAGGCAATTATCACTAATCTTATATGGACACACTCCTCTCATTATTTTTTTTCGACTATCGAAAGTACCCGACAACACTGAATGCATCAACGTTACAGCTCCGAGATAAAATAACCTCCTTCAGCTAAAAGCCTAAAAATATACGTCCTCGATCACCGCCTCAAAATCCTCCTCCTTTTATTAACTATCAGCACCGGCACAATCTAACTTGATTGCTCAGTTATCAAGTTTTGTTTCTTTGATCATATGCTAAATAAATGTTCCATTTATTTGTTTCTTTATTTTTTTTTATGTGCTAACATCGTAATGTAATATTTTCCAATTATTTAAGTGTTTTATCTTCGATATTTTATCACGGTTTGACTTAACCTAGCTATTGTGTTTAATTGTTTAATTGTTTAAAGTAAATAGTGCTTGCAATATTTCACGGTGACGAGCTCTCATGAGTGTCTGTGTCCGCTTTCTTTTGTACATTTGAAATCTTAGCGTCTACAATCTGTTAGATGCTCAGATATTTGATTTAATATATTTTTGTACACAGGTATTTCAATTTAAATTATATTATATATATATTATATATATATATATAGTAGTATATATGAATATTATAATAATAATTATATATAAACTTATATGATATAATAATATATATTAATATATATATATATATAGTATATATTATATATAGTATATATATACTATATATAATATATATATTATAATATATATATATATCTTGTTTTAAATACAATCAAATATAATTTAATTTATTTATTGACATATATTTTGTTTATATATGAAATTGATTTTGCTATAAGATTTTACTCTTCGTCCGCGGGATTCGAACGTTGGACTCCGAGTTGCTGGTTAAGGCAACAACTCGGTATGCTCTAATCACAAGGCCATGCTCACGTCCCCAAAAAAGCAACGCTTCAAACGTAGTTTTTAAAGCACCCGGTTTTTCTATCCCATAAATGCTGAGTACTTCAAGGCCTGGCCCCATTAAATGAATGAGTTCACAGAAGGTTTTACTCTTCGTCAGCGAGGGATTTCGAACGTTGGAATGAACTGCCGGCGTAGCGTTGTGGATTAACAACAAGCCGGGAATGCCTGTTATTCCTAATCATTCACTAGGCCATTACCACGTCCCGCAAAAAAAAGACGCTTCCAAACGTATTTTTTAAAGCAAGCCCGGTGTTTCTCATCGCCATAATGCTGAAGTAAACCAAAAGGCCTGGCCCCACAATTTAGAAGATGAATGAGTCACAGAAGATTTTGAGTGCTTTACTTTTGCGGGATTCGAACATTGGAACTCCGCGTTGCTGAGTTTAAAACAATTATATTATATAGTTATATATATATTAGTTATATATATATATATATATATATAATATATAATATATAATAGTAGAGTTTACGTATACTATATATATAGTATATAGTATAATATATAATATATATATATTATATATTACTACATTAGTATATTATATAGTAATATAATATATAGTATATATATATATATATATATTTATAATATATATACCTATATATATATAGTATAATAATATAGTTATATATATATAATAAATAGATATTATATATATATATATATGATATATAATAGTAAAAGAAGAAAGCTATATTATTGTTATTTGGTAAGAATAGATAAGTGCTAATTCATATTTTTTATTTCGTATAATATATATATTTATAATATTATATAAATATTTATTATATTATATATATAGTGTAAATATATATAATAGTAGTATTATAATATATATATTAATATATATAGCTGATATATAGTATATGTATATACTATATAATAATATATATATTGCTAATATTTACACTAATCTCATATGATATATATATATATATACATTTAAACTATATGATAATAATAACTTTAATAAACATTTATATATAGACTTCGTTTTTCAAATGTTTTCGTTTAGCGATTTAGTTTATTTCTATGTAACATGATATTTTTTTTAAAGAAATATTTATGTATTGTTATTAAATATTTAATAAAAAGCAAATATAAATAAACCTCTTTATTATGAATATTAAGGAAATAATTAAACTGTGGGATTGAAACCTTGGTTAGAACACACAAGCGTGATCCATAAATACGAAACCATAAATGAATCGATATTTTTTGAAATTTATCGGAATTTAAGAGATTCTTTGTGATATTAACTAGAAAGCATTGAGACCCTTAAGGTGTACAATGCTCTATTAGAATATTTTTGTATGTAAATACCTTTTCGTTTTATATATTTTTGAGCGCATGTATATATATAAATAATATATATATAATATAAGATATATACCCGTAGTGAAATAAAAAATATAATATAGTATATATAATATATATATATTAATAATATATAAGTATATATAATATAATATATATATATTAATATAATATATATCATATATATATAATTATATATTATATAATACAATATATATATATAGAATTATAATTATATATAATATATACATATATATATATATATATATATAGATAGTATAGTATAAATATAAATACTATTTTAGTTTATATTATTATAGTATAAATTATTTTATAATACTATATATATATAGCTACCTTGATATATATCTAATATATATAATATATATTTATATATTTATACTTAAGTATATATATATATATATATATATATATTATATATATATATTATATATATATATAAAGTATAAGTATAGTATACGGTATATGATTATATATATTAGTGGTTCGCGGATAATGGATATAAGATTGTAAAATTTAAATGGCATGCTATAATGAGCGTTACCAATGATTATCATTTTTGTGTATAGTAACTCTTAATATTGAATATAAAAACTAATATAATACATCCAGAGCACGATATCTAATCAATCATTTTTAAGCTTTAACATATTGTGTCTTCAAGGTTATTTTATGGTACTTTTTGGCTCGGACAATATAGTTCATGTGATATTCTTATACAAGATTATATCTATATATGCATTTGTATATTGTTTGATTTATACGCTCGTTTGTTGAATTGTTTAGAAAGCAGTGAATACATTTTCTTATTTTTTTTATAAAAAAATTATTTAAATATTTATTGGTCTGTTCTTTGATTCCGCCAAATATTCCATTTATTGATTTCATTTATTATTTAAGTAATTGATTCGAATATTTATTACATAATACTGATGTCATTTTGAGATATTTGCATAGAGTATTGATGAGAATTCTTAGTACTTTATACAACGCCAAATATTGTTCATCAGTCTTGGTTTCGGGTACAATACGGACCTTTCGTCACATCTAACAATCCAGAGATCTTCGTTGCAGAATTAGGTAGCTCGCTTTTCTTAATATATTAAAGTGTATCAACAGGTCGTGTACTTATCAGTTGGGATTAAAGTTTTGTTAGGTGGAGGACGAAACATCCAGTGTATTCTATCCAGCATATTGTCTGTGGGGGCCTGGCCAACAGAAAGTAAGTAAGTTCGAAGTGATTGTAGACAAGCTTGTTGTTTGACACCCTGACATATTATAAAGTGGGTTAGCCTTTCTCGGGATACTTTTGAAACCTATCTGACCAATATTTGTTGTTAATAATAGTACCTTTTTGTAGTGTTTTATTGTTTATAGCTTATCATCTTTAATTAATTGCTACTATTGGTTTATTTTTGCAGTTCATGAGGGACATCAGTTAGATAGTGTTCAAGTTAGCAAATTATCTCTTTGTGTTTTTATAATTCTTTAAGTGAAAGAGCTTACGCATATTTTGCGTCATTCATATCGTGAATAGCATTCAGCTAGTGATACGATATTAACACTAATAAATTTAAATAATTTTAAGTGTGTTGTCCTTATAAATATTTATATATATCTATATATATTTATTTTTTATATTATATATATATTATATATCCTATATATATTATATAAGTATATATATATATTTATATATTATTATAGTATATATATATATATTATATTATATATTATATACATATATATATATAATTATATATATATATATTATATTTTTATATATTATATAGTAATATATATACTATATATTATATTATATATATAGGTAAATAATAATTAAATTATATATATATTATATAAATATTTATTATTATTTTATTATTTTATATATATTATTATTAATATAGATACTAATACTATATATAGGGTTACCTATATATAAGAAGATTATACTATACAGGTAACATTGTTATAAAGTAGCTAGTTTTTGAGCATTCTAATATTTAGTTAATAATATATATATATAATGAGTAATATATATGTTATGATTAATCTGAAGGGGGCAAAGCTGGGAAAGTTTGACCGAAGGCGCTACAGGTGAAATATCGTTTTCCGAGAATTTAAGTTTCTACTCGCACGGGCGAAATCGCCGAAAACAATATTTTTCCCCGGCGATTTTTGTTAATGTTTTCTTTAAATAATATTGAAGTATTATATAATATAGCTATTACGTATATATAATATATCATATATTATGATTATATAATACTATATATATATATATATATATAAAATATAATATAGTATTATATATATATATACTATATATAGTATATATAGTATATATATATATATACCATTTTTGAATATTTGTTATATTTTTGGTCGAAAACTAATAATTACCAGGTTAAAGGTAAAAATTTTTCGAAAAAAACACAGAAAAGTTTATTTTTTGACTCGTGCAATATTGTAAGTGACTCTGAGACGTACGATCTAGTAGTTTACTGATTCAAAGATTGAGCAGATGGCTTTACATGACGAATTTTTTATGCAGATGTAAAGAATTTGGTTTTGACTAACCGGAAGAGGCTTTTAAAATTATTTGCAAGAAGGCAGCGTGCTAAGGAAAAGGAAGTATGGCTAAATATGTATTGAAAAAAAGGAGATTTTGAGGTGCTGAAGCAGAAGAAAAAGAAGTTGAAAGACCAGAAAAAACTTCAAATTCCAAATGGAAAAGGAATTGGAACAGCAGAGGATCCAATGCCAGCGCTGGAAGAGAAAAAGCTTAAGATGGAAGCAGATGAACGTGAACGTCAGGCAAATTATGGGAAAAAAAAAAAGCCCCCCCCGGAAAACCCAAAAAAAACCGCTAAAAATTACAAAGTTGAGTAATTTTAAAAGATGAAGCTGGAGCCGTAGCTACAATCTGCAACATGAAGGGACTCTAGCAGCATCCCAAAACTCATCTAAACATAAATAATGCTTCTCATGCAAGTAGATATCCAAAACTGAAACTACCCCAACTTTTTGACGAAAAAATCAACGAATATTGAGGAACCCTATTATCTTGTTGATGTTTGTAGTAAACAAGCGGAGTCCACGATGTGCCAAAAGAAAAAAACGAGCACTATGGTGCTTGGTCCTTTTCCTCAGCTGGTTAATAGAAATAGATAGGTTTTTTAATAACTTAAATAATGTGAGAGTTAAAAGATTACGAAGAATTGAAGAGTAGGGGTATAATTACTTATTACTAAAATCTCACAGTAGGCTTAGGGTTATTAGTACAAACATATAAGAATCATAATGCCCCAGACTGAGATGACAAAGTCCAAGAGTGGTAGTACGAAGAATATGTGGGAACTCTCTCTCTCCACGAAAAATGGTTTAACCCGCGACACAAGTTATAATATTTGACTGCTTTGATGAATTCTAGATACAGACTTCCTTTTCAGTCGATTAAATATTTGGAGCACGGTGGCCGAGGAGGCTTACTACTTACCTAAAGAGAAAAGTAAAAGAATAAGGATATTGAAGATATTTGTACCAGTAAGTCTGAACAACTTTTTACATGTGTATTTCTACATTTTAAGTTTAAAGTATTAGTTCTAGCTCGAAGTCCAGAGTCAATTTAATATGATAAAACAATAAGCAACGTCAAAACTAATTATATAGATCAAGAGACAATCGCCAAATGGTTAATCCACAGAACACGATAAGCTAATATGTTTTAGAGAATACTTAACCAAACACATGGCCAGAACACCGGAAAAATGCAGCAAAAATAGTAATGGGGTTGATGAACGACAAAAGAAATAAACATCCGTTAGTTAGCAGGAGTCCTAGAGCTGTACTCGTCTCTACAGATGTCAAAAGAGAAGTGGCACTTTAAATAGCCGCCCTCCCTCACCTCCTCCTCCCCTCTCGTGTGTTTGTAAAAAATTTTTGGTAGATGCCCTCCTTTACTTTTAACAAGTAGTGTCAAGAAATTTTAATAATTCTGGAAATAGGCCAATAAAAAAAAGACGGCAAATGAAATAGGTTGCATGCTGTCCCGTATGTTTTTTTCGAAGTGAATAAAAGATAGTCCTGAATTTCAAGGTGAAGTATACCTGTACAGTTTTTTGAAAGACACAGGGTGTGTGTGGCGGATTTGGATTCGCTACTTATCGCACAAACTTGCGCTACTAACAACATGTGAAGTTTAATGTTATCATAGTCCGCTATTAAGTGGATAATTACCGGTTTTGTTAGTTTGGTCCGTTCTCGTACGACAAAATATTTGTACCCTAAGAAGTGGCTGACTCTGGTGCAACACGCCACAATCCATGGAGGCCTTTTAGACAGCACTTGAACCTCGTGAGAAGTTTTCCACTCCGCAAACGTCGATTTTGATCTTGATCACCTTTTTTTACCTCCATTTACATGTTTTTTTTTTTTTTCGTGGGTAGACGACCTTGCATGCCATTTTTTTCAACTTTTCGTTTTTTATGATTTGTTATTGGTAACATCTGAAAGGGGAATTTACCTCGATGTCCCACATCTCTAGCAAATCTCGCATGGGGCAGGTGCGAAGTGTCTAACGGTTCAGCACCCTTTGCAAGACGAAGGAATCAGAAAGAAGTTAAATTTTTTCTAAAACAGGTATTCATCGACGAGCGTGCTGAGGATGATTCGACTAAAGAATCTGTGATGAGGAGCAAAGCCGAAATGGAAAATCATACGTCGGAAAAGGCGAGAACGGAAGAAGATAAGTTTATGGAGGAAGCACCGTCTGTCAAAGAGTCGTCAATCATGCTTGTAGTGAATGAAGATACAACCGCGGATACACCATTGTTCATGGAACGAAATTCCCATATTTCCTCCTTTGGAGATGAAGATATAGCAGCTGATGAGCGTAAAGTAGTTCACGCTGCGCCACAAGAAAATACTGAAAGTAATTTAGAAGTGTCAGACACTATTGAGGGGTTTACTGTACAAAGTACAACTAAAGTTGAGAGTCAGATTGCCATCCTTGAAAATAACGTCATATTTGAAAATGACGAGAAGCCCCAAAGTGACAGCTCAAAGACACAAAGTGCCGCAGCCGTGAACCAGATGGAAGATGTTCACGACGGTCCGATTAGTGAACTAATCCGTGACTGTAAAGTTTGTAAAGAAAAACCAAGAGATGGTAATACTATTCAGAAGGCACAGAAATTGAGTGAAGATTACGAAGAAGAATGCAGTGTCAATGATGGCATATTATATAGAGGAGTAGTGGATAATCTGTTAGAGAAAGCCATCCAATTTGCACCGGAAAAGTGCCAAGACGAAGCGAATTCTTCGATAGAAACTGAAAAGGTAGAATGTGAAGAGAATAACGGTTTATTTAACGATAATCGATTCTCTATTCAGAAGGAAAGTTTCGGTGATATTAATGTTGGAAAGGAAAATAAGATGTCTCAACGAGAGGAGGATGAAGATGATAAAAAAGAAGGAAATTGCAAAGAAATGCCACGACGCAGAGAGGTATCAGAAGATTATCCTCAACAGTACTGTTGGGCAGAAAGTAATCTAATGCGTTCATGGACAGAAGATAAGAGTGATAGAAGAGCAAAGTTTACAGAATTAGTAAAGAAGATGGTGATGCTATTGTGCCAGAAGATTTCAGAGGAATTAAAGAAGATAAAGCGAAAATGTATCTATGAAGAAATGGTACAAACGCTTATAAGATTTGGACGGCACAATACAAAGTTTAAAAAATTTGTGAGAGGAGACATCAGTGATTTGGAAAATGAATTGATGAAAGAAGAAAATTCATGGAAAAAGAAATGTGAGAAGTATGTGCAAACGTACATAAGAACAATCGAAGAAGACATGATGGAAAAGAGAAAATCATCCAGATAGGAATACACAGAGGTGTATAGAGAAGCTGTAGATAAGTGTAAGAAGAAGATGAATAAAAAGTATTTGAGAGGAAGAATTGGTGATGAAAAGTTTTTCAGGAAGAATGATGAAGAGATTCCTTACGTGAAAATTACTGTGAAAATCGTTGATGTGTTTAATGAAGAGGACTATTTTGTTGAAAGAAAGGAAGATTATCTTCAGATCCGGCTCGATTATACGATTATGTTAAGGAATACTCCACTGGAAGTAAGAGTAAAAAAAAATTACTGTATGTGGGACGATCATTCTGAAGAAGGAACGCCTGGATTAACCAAAGAGACACCGGCCGAAGATGGATCGAAAGGATTAATAAAGAATGTATTTATGTATGTAAATATAGAAAAATTGCAAGCAATTTCCTTGTAAAAATGGGGCCTACATACTGATTGATCAAAAATGTTAGGTGAATAAGACTCCAAGATTATCCAGGAAATGAGTGTTAAGAAGAAGTTCAAAGATTTTATGATAGAAACTCATATCGCCATTGCCAGGTGCTACGCCTCTGAAGCCAGGTACTGCGACCTTACCATTTTTCGGGATCGACGCTGCGACTCTTGCGTGCTTCTCGAGCAATGCTGGAAATGAGGTAAAACACGGCGAAGATGAACGTTTTGTTGAAAGTTGTCACGCGCTAGCTCAAAGGACACTCCCTAAAAACACGGGAGGAATGCCATCCTGGACTGCCACTAGGCTTTCCGGCGTTCATAGTCTATCAGATCTCATGCACACACTCATGTTAGATCACAGATAAAAGCATGAAACCAGAGAGGAGTAGGAGAGGAGGGATGTAAGAATCTTCGATCGTTTTCAACTGACCATTAGATGAAAATATGAGCCAGAAAAAATGGCAGGTTTCCATTGTAATTAAGCTAGACACGGGATTAGCTTAATTTAAGGAAGGAAAAGCAGAAGGATTTAACAAAAGTTCTGTTAAAGATGTTAATTTAGACAAGCAGGCAAGAAATTTTTCATCAGTAGAGAGACAAGCAGGTGGCGCATTTCTTTTTAGTGAAAGCGCCGCTTAGACCTCTGTTCGAACTAGTTAATCCCTGCAAGGATCTCCGAGCAGAAATGAAATTTAGTAATATTGTATAGAGAGATCGAAAGTTTTTGCTATTCCCGCTGTCAGAAGCCTGCTGTGTAGGCCGCCAGAATCATCAATCCGGGGATATTGAGGAGTAAGAAAATTTAGTTGAAAGATGGAATGAACCTGTGCTCAATTCCATGCGGCATTACCGGGCCACTACTTACTCAGTTACGAAACATCCTCAGAGTCAAGAGCTGAGATTCATTCAAAGAGTAGTTAGCAAGGAAAAGACTCAAATACCCTTAATAGCGCCTATGCTTAGATTAGCCAGAAATTACGTTTTAGGCAAATTGGACAGCGCAGGAGAAAAGTCATTGAAATATAAGCCCTACCAAGAATGTAGAGGTCAGAGTCATATAATAGAGAAAAATGGATTATTTACTATTATAACTATATAATGTATATTAAAGATTGATTCAAGCGTGTTCAAAATGTGTGAGGTCTTTTTATTGATATGGAGTTCCATCTTGAAATAATGCTCCAGATTCGATTAGAAACTGCAGTTTTACCTCCTCGCCGCCTGATCAGTGTGAGGAGGGAGCAGCCAACACTCGAGTGTGTGTACGTTGAAGTCCTTCAAATTGAAGACCATGGCATTTGGATGGGAAGAAGTAACATTCTCGATGAGAAAAGTATAAGTATATCAGAAAAAGAACATGAAAGTCTGTTCCATTAGGGACTGTAGTATGAGACTACTGATAGTTAGATGATTATTAAGTAGAGAAAATATTTTAGCTTAATAGAACATCGAAAATTGGAGATTCATGAATACACGGACGCTTCGTTACTAGAGAGGTGTTTTATTAATATAGAGGCACAGACTCCAGAAGGTCATTGATGAAATTAGAAAAAGTTATAGTTGAGATATTTGAGTTTTTTGACAAAATGAATCTTCATAAGATATATAATTTTCAATCTGCAAGTTGGCCCTTTCAATTAGAGAGTTAGAGATAGGGTTATATTCCACAGATCATGAGTAGCACGTTAGCACGCACGTTGTGCAGATAGATAGTAGCCCCCTTATGTCTCGTAAGAAGCCCACATCTACTCTGACATAAGTCATGTTGACTATGTTATCTAGCATCAGCACATACAATGACTACTTAACTCGCGTACAAAACGAATAATAAGAGCTAGAATATAAACTACTTTTCGATCCATTTATTCTTTCAATCCGCATACTACACACCACACACACAACATACACACGCTCGCGCGCGCCTGAGCACACAAACCTACACACACAAGCGATCGACTGCTTGTGGTATGTTTAATAACAAGATAGCTAAAAACGTACGTTAAAATTGAAACTCAAATAAAATTTCCCTAATTGATGGCTGTTAACCTCACTATAACCATTCAAATTAATTTAATACAATTTAATTTAATAAAAGAAATACTTTGAACCTAATATCTAAAAATAAAAAGCAAAAAATATAAACCATAACTTATCTTAAAAATTTAAGCTGAGAAAATATTTCGGCGGAAATTCGCAATATATGACGGCAACAGATCCCAAAACACTGGACAAGTAATAAACACTAAAATAAACCAGAAATAAACACTATAATAACAATATTGCACACTAAATTAAAATGATTGTACAACTAAAAAAAAAAAATTTAAACATATATTATTAACATGTCACATGGAATAGCAAGCAGCACGACAACAACCTCAAATATGATTGTATTTAGTATTTCAAGTATATTGATCTATACTTTTAATTACTATTATAATAAAAAAAAAATTTAAATTAAATTCTAATTAAGTAATTAAACAAAAATTAAATTTTCAGTCAATTCTTTACATAATAATAATAAATAGATAATAAATTTAAATAATCATATAATAATTAATAAATAATAATATAATAATAATAATAATAATAATAATAATATTAATAATAATAATAATAATAATATTTTATTTTTTTCTATGAAACATATGATAAATGAATCTTTCAAAAATACTTCAACCTTTATTAGTTTAGTTTCCTTCTACAAATAATTTCAAATATACTTTGAAATAAAATTTAAAAGTGGTTAAATATAATATTTCTGTTTTCAGATATCATCAATGCAATCATGCGTGGCAGGAGGAGGATCATGGCAATGTTTTCTCTTTGCAAGAGTGATTGGCGCGCTATAGGTGGCGGATACTTGGTTACTACGATCGACTTTCTGAACCCTATAATGCATCATTTGAACACCTTCCTGACTTCTTAAAATACCACTTCGCATTCGTAATACTATATTCAGATCCTGATACTTGCTATCAAGACAATATCTTTTTTCGACATACGTGGATTTCAAACTTCCTGACTCCTTAAATACCACTTCCAATGATACTATATTTCAGGTTCCTATTTTTAAAAAATATAATTTCCGATTCCTAATTTCTTAAATTTCACAATATGAGGCAGAATAGTAGGAAACTAGAGAAGGGGGAGGGTTAGGTAGGTTATGGCATGGAGAATTCGGGAGCGGATCGAAGAGAAAAGCACCCACTCGCATTTAATCATTGATTTTAGCCTAGTATTTTTAACGTTTTCAACCAGGTAAAAATTCAAATTAAACTTTTTTGGGGCGAAGTCCATGTACAACACTTCAGTCAAGTCTTTGAAATATAAAATAACTTGTAGATAAATATATTATAGATATATGTATGTATATAATATATATTATTATATATATATAGATATATATAGTACTATTAATAATATAATATATATATTATATATACTAAATAAGTATATACTTCTTAAGTGTATGAGTGTGTGTGTGTGGTGTGTGTGATTACAAATTGCTAGCATAATAATAACTTGGAAAGTTAATTGTCAACTTAATTCCGGAAGAAATCTTGATATATTAGCATTAGTAACATTCTACTTTATTTACGTAATCATTTAATGTTTTTTGTTCAAAATAAGATATGTCAAAAGCAAACAAATATATTTAGAAGAGAATAAATTTGAACAAACAAAGATTACTCAGCAAGAGATAAAACAATTTAATATCTGTAAAAAATCCACATACTTGCACTCACTACCATACCCTCATTAAAGACTTTATTAGCAAAACTGAGGCAATTTATCTTGTTCATTCCATTTACTCTTATTTGAGCTAATTACTGTTGATATGGGTGTCATTTAATATGAATAAAATGAGAGTACGCATATAATATTTAGTATGTTATTGTTATATAAATTCCGAACATAAAGCATGCTAAATTATTTTTTTTGGGGGTGGGGTGGGCTGCAGTCACTTATGGTAGAGACCGCCACTATATTATATATATATATTAATATATATAATTTGATACTTATTATATATATATATAATTAATATATATATAATATATATATATATAGTAAATAGTATATATATTATATTATAATATATATATATATGGTTTTTGGTTTAAAACATCATGTTTTTTTTAACCAACTCATAAAATTATCATTGATTTTTTATGCTTTTTTTTTTTCTTTTCAATTAAAAAATAGGTAGAAAAAAAAAGCATTTCAATACATATTTAGATAGATGGCAGATAATCTGATTATCTATTAGATAGTAAATAGAATGGGCAGGAAAATATTAGCAACTCGATTTAAAAAAAAATAATAGCATCAGAAAAATAACTTAACAGTAATTAAATATAATAATTTTTAATTTTTTTCTTCATTTTGGAGAAAAATTGCTATCGAGATGTTTAAGTTAATAAACAGTTTAGGAACTAATTCTTCCAAAGTTATATTTTAGAGGTGGAAACTCTTCAAACAAGTTTTATCTTCCCAAACTTAATTTATATATTACAAAATAGCAGATACATATTTATGTTTTTGTATTTTTATATAATTTTCAATTGCTGATTTTAAAAAAACCATTAGTTAAGAAGTAGGAAGAGGAATAGATATATTCATTAAGTAATTATATATTAATATTATAATATATATATATATATACTATATATATATATTATATTAATAGTATATATATATATTATATTATATATATATATATATAGTTTATAATTATTATAGGGTGATTTCAAAAAACTTTCGCACAAACTCGGAGGCAATGATAGAGGCAAAACGATAAAGTAACAGTTTATTGTTAAAATAGCTATTATGTGTTGACGCGTGATGCGAGTGCAGTATATAATTCGTTTTCAAGATAGAATAATTGTAATGTAAAACCACGTATGATGTTTGTGCCGCGTCGAAGTTCACTTCGATAAATCGGAGATAACTGGGAATTTAAATGTTTATGTATGCTTCGAACTATACGTGCTACATCTGTGTTACTCCAAGGTTGGTTAAGAAGGGAGTTCGGCTAACAACAAGGATATTTTGTTAAACAAACGTATGTAGTTTGACGCCGAGGTGTAAAGCAAACAAATTAGGGTGAATTGTTTATAAAACATACAAATTAATTATGGGGAAATATTATATCAGGCGGGTGTTTCAAAGTGTCTCGCAATCCTGCTACTGATTACATTTCTTTACATCGCCGTGCATTGCGAAGTTGACTACTACCTATAAAGCCGACAGAATCACTGTGTTTATTGATATAGCTAAACGCAAATGTAATATTTCGTCTGAAATCAGTACACTCTCGATATTCTGTTGACTGGAGTTATGTTCATTGTACAACAAACCACTTCTTCACAGCCCTGAAAGAAAAATAAATTCATAGTGGCAGAGTGAGTCGGTGACTTGCAGGGCCACGGAACAGGTCCCCCTATCCCTATCCATTGTGTCAGTTTAGACTCTGCTTTCAGATGACTACCCGATACTTGTACATGAAGGCGCTGGAGCGACCATCATGTGTGTCAAACATGTCTCTGCCGCGCAAGGATTATGGTCGTCCATGAGTCTGCGGAAGCGTGTTCTAGGAGATAGTTGCATCTACAGCATGGACCATTCCAAACGCGCACTGTGTGATATGATGTACAAGATCCAGCAGATTATTAATCATATTCCCAGAATTCAAACCCCAAATTGCTTACAGGTAAATTCGAACAGTGGTTAGAACTCTAGCCACAACGTGCCACGAGTGGAAGAAGAATAGAAAAACAATTCGCCGTTGTGTGATACCTCCATGCCCACACTATGCTCGAGCCTGCATTCTAGCTGTTTCAAACAGGTAGACGCATCATCGTGTGAAAGACTACGGCCATCAGTCCGGGACTAAAGTGCCAGACATATGTTGCAAGGAAACAGTGCTCAGCTATACGTATCGCAGCATAGCTCGCTTCAGCCACGAGATAGCCACCGAGCGTCCACATATACACACGAGTGCCAAGACTAACAGCACTCTCCGGCCCCACTCACATGTCTGGCGTATGACATGTCTAGTTAACGGAATAACGACATGCCCCGGAACGGTACTGCGCAAACTGAGAGCTAACAAATGGCAGGGACCCGTTAGAACACCACACAACGCCATGCCCACTGTCTTTGACCCATGAACCATGAAACCCAGCCCGCGCGTCTTTGAATAGAGGCGCGAGGCTCGCCCGGGTACGTGGCACGATCTCTCTCTTGCGAAGCAATAACTCCTACTCATCACGACAGAACGACGAGTCCTAACTCAAATGAGCGGCACCATCTCGCTTGCGAATCCTCAATGCAGCCGCCCGAATGGTGCCCCATTATCATCAAAGACGCCCTGATGGACGAGGGACCAAGAAATTCGATGTCTCGTCACCATCGCTCAGGAGGCACCCACAGCCTATATCTCTGGTGAGCAGACCCTCCCCACCGGACACTCGACCAGCTCCACTCTAATCGCCTCTATGCCGTTCCACCGCACCCGCCGCATAAACGACGAATCTGCACCAGGTAGAACCGGGGAAGTTAAGCCAAGTTACACCTCCCAAATAACACGCTCCGCGCAAAGCCCTAGCACTGGCACACAAAAGCAACGACTGACCTCTCGTGTTCAAAGCTTACCAAATAATTTCTAATCGTGGTTGTCGAGAAGAGAACAAGTCAATAAATGTCAGAACACCGGTTATGCACGACGCATCAACCACCATCCTTAACTGAGCCCTAATATCCCAGACGAACCAATGACGTTACGCGATCAAAACAACACTCAAACTAGTTGTACGCTTAACAATCCGATGTCTCTACTTCTGAACACGCGAAGCGTAGACGAATAGAAAATCAGAGTTATTACAACAATAAAATGCTGACCTTTTCGTCATGCATCTCATCACCCTCCGAGTTGTTTGTCGCAGATGTTTTGAATCGACCCTACTGAACATATAAAAAAAAAATAACTAATATGAAGAAGTGGCCGAGATGTGTACATTTTCTTCTTTATATATAAAATAATATTTATTAATAATATAGTTATAATTGAATGAGATATAATATAAAATATAATATAGAGATAAATATAAATAAAAGTAATTGAATAAAAAATAGTAAGAGGTGAAGAGAATAGATATGGACTAATTTATGAAAACATATAATGAAAAGAGGAAAATTAAAAGAAAGAAGGAAAATAGGAAGAAAGGAGAAGAAATATAATATTAAATAAAAATATATAGATATAATAACTAGTGGATAATTATATATAATAAAAGATAATATAAATATAAAGTATATATATTATATATATACTATATATATAAAATATCTATATAGATAATATAATATATATATAAGAGAATAGTACTAATACAACACTCACGATCCCGACTAGCAACGTATAGTCGATAACCAATAAAATAATAAATAATAATGAATTAGAGAAAGTAATGAAGAAGATTGGTAATAAAAATTAGAAAAAAATAGAGGCATAAGACTAATAATAATAATAAGATAAAAAAAATAATATATAATATAGCACAGTGAGAAGAATAATAAAGCAGCAAGCTTATCACAAATTGCATTTCAGCTTGTAAAAATTGGAATTCTGAGGCGAATTAACAGACCTTAAATCTACCGACATTGGTGACAATAATAAAAAGTATTGTTAGGTAAAGTAGGTAAAAATGAATTGATGATGATTGCTAGACTTACAGTGAAGTCATAGTAAGATGGAGCATAGCAAGAAATCATTAAGTTCTGAATCACAAACTTTTGAGGATAAGAAGAAAGATGAGACTGTCTTGAATTAAGAGTCCAAAGAACTACCTTAAGAGCGACCAAAGGACAATTCTGAAAATCTAGAGACACAAAATGAAAACATAAGTCTGATACAACAAAATCAACGATAAGAGAGAGATGTACTACTATGCACAATAAGAGTAGAATAATTGAGGGAAAGAATTAGGATATAAGAAAAAAGGAAGATAGAAGTACCAACTAAGCCTAACACAACATAAAGAGAAAAAAAAATAATAGCTTGAATAACAGAAATATGTGATTCAATACGCACCAAAAACAAGGCTTAAACCCGCAATATGAAATTATAAGCTGCAGTATAGAAAGAGAACGAACCCGGTGGTGAAAATTCGACATAGACTACAAGTGGATAACCAATTAAAAGCTTTCTTAATGAACAGAATAATGTTGAACTAAATCAGTACTAAGAAAAATAACGATGCACGAGAAAATAATATAATAAACACACAGAAGTAGCATAGAGATACATTCAAGAGACTTATTAATAAATTGAAAAGTGAGGAAAGATTAATATGTCAAAGTAGGTAGACGAAGAAAACTGAGTTAATGACATTTAAAACAACCATGTCAAAACAACTATAACAACTATCCTAAAGAAGAATCAAAAGACTATGCTAAACTACCCTGCTAAGCATCATTAGTTTGCCAATAAAAATGAAAAGTTTTAGGTATAAGAAGATAAAAAAAAATAAATGTGAATTGGATAAAATGAAAGAGAAATGCAAACATAAATGCTGACCCTGAAAAGAACAAAATTCTATAAAGGAACAAGATACCCACATGTTATGTTATCAAATTCTCGAAGAGGGAACTTAATATAAAGAGGATGATATAATATAATAATATAATAATATATAATATAATATAAAAATAATATATTAAAATATAATATTAAATAATTGGATTTCGAAAATGAAATTTAACAAAGCTATGGTGTTCATAAATAATAATATAGACAAAACAAAATTCTCATAATAACTTTACTCCCAACGATTCAATAAAAAAAATTAATCACAGTAGAAATCTAGATAGCAATACATATAAATATATTGTAACAAGGACGAAATGATTTTTTATTTTTATGTTTTATATGTATTTTGCTTAAATTTTTTAATTTTTATTTTTTAACTGTTTATTTATACAAATATAATAATATATATGAGAACGAAGGATAACACAGACAAAATGTGATCACGAATACGACGGAGTAACACAGAGGGATCATATATCCTTAATAGGAGAAGAGACGGAAGAGAACCTCACACCCGCACACACAAATACCAAAAGCAGGGAGTTACGTATACCCTCACCGAGGCGAAATAGTCTACTCCGTAGTTCTCCGAGAAGCCGAGAACCCGACTCCTAGCCATCGTAGCGAGGGAAAAGAGAAAAAATACATAGGGAATATTCTAATTACATTTTCCTTAACTAACATATTAACCAGAGGATTCCAAATGTATTCCAATATTCGCATGAAACTATTGAGTTATATAGAATATGATTGATTATTTTTGTTATATTTTGTTGATATTGTTTTTACATTCAACCAATAAACGATCATATTATAAATGTATACAGAGGCCTACCTGATAGAATTATTATTTATGTCCAAGCTCACAGTTCACGTGTCAATTACAGTTAAACTTTACCATACATATATAATATATTATAATAAATATTATAAATAAGTATATAGTAATATAAGAAAATAATACGAATATAAAATATATATAATAATAATAAAATAAGATAAATATATATATAATATAGAAATAAGTACATATATAAAAACTATATATGTTTATTGATAAAGACGCCTACGACAAAGGTTAAACTTGACAAGTACTTATGGAGCCAACACCTGAACGAAATTTTCAAAAGATCTCGACTCCCCATACCACAACACAAGAAAATATGAGTGGTTTCCGCGACAGCGGTGTGCCACACCGCCAGCTTCCAAAAACAATCCAAATACAATTACAGAACATTTACCCACAACTACTTTATTCCTCCGTTTTCACTATAATACATTTCGAGTAAGCCTCAACCGTATAATTCGAAAGCCACGGGAAATAGAAACAAATCCTGAACCTGGAATCTACAAATGTCCAATAACCAAAGTAAAGTAGAAAACTCCATACTTAATAAAGAATAATAATAATACCAATAACAGAAGGAAGAGGATAATAAAAAAATTTAAATGCCAAAAAGTACTTGCAAGCTTTATTGAATTCCAGTACAATGAATGCAAGTACATATACACTGGTATCTAATAGAGGCAAAATAACCAATACTTAACAGAAAAAAGTACGCAAGTTACAAAGGACTGTTATTATAGAACCCAAGGACGTGAAAGAATAAATAAATAATAAATTAATATTAAGGAAAAAAGATTAATATAATTTAAATTAATCTAAGTTAAAGAAAATGATTAAAAGCAGAAAAATTAGAATATATAAATGAATAATCACATATAAAAAAATATACAGATGATAAAAAATAATATATAATATATATTTATAAAACTAATAGGTAAATAGAATAAGATAATAATTCCCAAAATATAATTTATAGTATAATATAATAAATAAATACACTTAATATAGAAAAAATAAGTATATATAATAAGAATAAATAAAAATATATTAGTAGTAATATAATATAAATATATTAATATATATATATAATAGTTTAATACATAAAATATAACACTAGCGCGACTATAAATTTTTGAGTGCGCCTGCGCCTTAGCGCCTATGCCGCCGGACCTAGTGCGACTATACTTTCTATATTTATTATCACATTCAGACAACTATGCCAACTATATGAGCGACCTATACAACTATTACACAATACGTCTTATCAGCGCCGGCGCAAGTGGAAAAATGTTCAGCCGTAAATTAGTAGCAATAAAAAGGCAATACTTATTAAGGAAGAAATATATTAGAAAAACAAGAATTTTATATAATTATGTAATATTATTGCTCAAAAGTCTAAACACTCAAAATACATAAAACAGTAACACCAACTTCTTCACTACCATGTCACTTGATAATCCATGTTTCCCCCCAGCAGATGTTGAGCCAGAGCAGACTGCTCAGCTTGAAGAAATTTTTCACCTAGTCCAATTATTATTCACAAATAAAAAAGAACTACTAAAAACTAGATTAAAAGTATAAATAATAGTAAAAAATATAATTATTATAGAAATAAAAAAAAAAGTATAATAACATAAAAAAAACTATATAGTAAAAATAATGAATGCGAAACTACTAATGATTATATAATATAAAAATAATACATAATAGTAAAATATGAATACTAGAAAAATAATATATAAAAAAATATAATAAAATATAATAAAATATAAAAAAAATAATATATATAAATAAAAACGTATTTACATGTATTTAATAGAAGATACAAGTTATAGTTCACAGCTTCTAAGTACAATAACTTAAGGTAAGGAAAACAAAAATGCCTGGTACGTTCATAGAGCGACGGCATAGGGCGCAAGGAGAATTAGAACTAGATAGACCCTTTGCTTGAGACGCGCATTTTTGAAAAAATGTAGACCCATCGCAACAATAACGAAGAGTATGATATAGTGTCGCCATAGGAATAGCACCAAACTCCGGAAGATGGGACACGCAACGCCCAGAACTGAAGAGATATCTATATAATATATAAAAATATATAAGAATTATTAAAACAATAAATAAAAAGAAATAATATAGTATAAAATAAGAAAAAATAAGATTAATATATATATAAATTTAATTTTAATAATAAATAAAAGAAATATTATATATAAATATAAATAATAAATATATATATTATTAGTAAATAATATATATATATTGGGTAGAAATATAATTATATTAATAAATATAAAGGCAATAAGGATTTTTTCTTTTGTAAAGATAATAATATAAAGTATATATAAATTATATATATATAAATAGTATAAGAAATATAATATAATGTAAAAATATAAAATAATATCCGAAAATATATAATGATAATAGATAAATAAAGAGTAATATAATGACAACGATAATATATGAAAGTTGAAATGAAAGATGAGTGTCGAAATTAAATATTAACAAGCTAAAAAGATTACACTTTACATTATATATTATATTATAAATTAGTAATATATAATATTAACTATATATTAATATATATTATATAGACATATAGGATACTAATAAAGTTAGATATATATAAGCATTAACATATATTGATGGTGTTCATCATAAATATGTTGAGTAATAAATAATCAGCTTATAAGTATTCATTGACAAAAATATCAAGATAATACGTGCTCAACATAAACATTAATCAAACGAAACGCCTCCTTCCAAGAATACAAGATGAATTGAAAACCTATGTCAAACATATGTCTCCACATATAAGCCAGTAAACAGGAAAATTTGGTAAATGATCTTAATTAACAAAATTCATATCACTTTATCTATATGAAATCTTTAAATGACAATGTAACTGACCTATTCAGACAGGGCCACCATCTTGAATAGATACGAAGTAAAAATACTCAAAATTATAAAAAAAAAAATAGTTGGAGAAGATTATGACGCCTCAGAGCACGCGGAGAGAATCAATAGGCTTCCAATCTAGCGACGCATTTTATGAAGCTACGAACCACACTAATTACAGGAGTATACCAGCTTTCTAGTATCGACCAAGTGGTTGGGTTATACCCCAGTAACTAATAGGCACAACATTCTCAGTTATAGGGAAAGCGGCGCCAGGGAACACAAAAATAGCTGCGCGATAGCAAAGAGATAACTAAATAGAATACCTACCCATAGAATCCTCGACTTTCAAAATTATAAGAAAAAACAAAAAAAGTCTACACAAAAGATAATAGCACTCAAGATAAATATACCAATCATAATAAAAATTTCTTAGACCGCGGAGTCCAAGCGTGTCCTCATCAACGCTAAACGACGGCGATTGGACCATAAATAACAAGCTGCTTCAACTCTCTACGAGCAAATAAACTAGAAAATGCAGACTCAAAAGCAAGCGCGTGCCTCAATAACTAAATACATCAATTATTCGAATAATCACATCTAATAATAATGATCGAGAAATAATAGAGAACCGTCAAAATCACGATCAAGTAAAAGCACAGAGCATTTATGTTCCAGAAATTGACAATTACAACGAGTCAGTCCAAGATAAAACACGAGAATAACCAAATGATAAAAGAAAGATGACCTTTTACAAATGAGTCGAGCCACAAATTCCGAACCCAATAGATTCAATGAAAGAACTGGTGTATGATATATGCGCGGCACTGCAAGCCTTGGTCCATTCTATGCTTCCTCCTCAGCCCAGTGAGTAAAATGCATCTTCGAACGCTCCATCTCTCGCCGGCTCTCTGAAAATTTGCTCTCTTATCCCACACTCTTCTTCCCTAACGATCGTCGACGGACCCTCGCTACTGCTCCTGCGAGATAGTTGACAATCAGATACAACAACAAAGCTACTCTTACACAAGGAAAATTTCGTATGTTACTAGAGTGCCGCCACCAGATGCGCGATTGAATGAGAGGCTACAGAAAATGGTAGAATTTTAACTCACCACTGAGACTGTCGAACGATACGGAAAATGAAATTTACATGTAGTGATGCAGGAACAATTCCTTAGATACCGACAACATAATATATATAGACGACTCTTCAAGTTCGTTGCAGTAACCATGCTGATCTCGGACTCGGAGATGATACTGTGCCGAAGGCCAGCATGGCCCAGAATGGACCCGGCTAATAAGTCTATCTATCTTAAGAAACTTTCAGGAATTGCTCAAGACAGATTAAAGCCAGCAACCTTGAGCGAAAAAAAGCACTCTAAGAGAAATGTGAGCGAACGCAGAACACAACAAAGTCTCTCGTGGCGACAGTAGAGAAAAACTAATTTAAATCAAGGCGCGCGAACATGCGAGTAAAAAATTAAAACTCAGTGTGCAAAGACGAACCGGAACTAAAAGCAATACAGCCAACAGAGTATCCAACATCATCTATAGAAGAAGAGAAATGCAGTGTGTGTGTGGAAAAACAAGGAAGAGAGCACAAAACACCACGGAGAAGCCATTGAACGTTGACGCGACAACTGACGAGGTAGAAATTATAAAATGAAAGACAGAGACGGAATCAGAAAGATACAGGATGTTGGGAAAAACCTTGCCTACGTATAGTAGGGGACGTTAAGGAAAGAGAGGAGAGTAGGGGGCACCGGAGAACGAGGCAATGAAATAGAATGCAAAGGGTCCACTATAAATTCATCACCGTGAGGAGCGATGATAAACCAGCGTCTATCGGTTGAACGTTGAGTAAAGAACAAGCATATGAGCGAAAAAAATAGGGAGGCAAGAAAGCAGACTGTTGATGGGGGTCGGGGCAAGTGGGAACACGATTACAGACCGAGAAGAAGAGTAAAAAAAAAAAAAAGATGAAGCTTCTAGAGAAAACCCAACACAAAACACCCTCGCGCGGTCAACGTACCCGCCCCCGCCGCTCCCCCCCCGCCCCGCCCCGTCACATCTCTCTCTACTCGCCACCCTCGCTCGCCCATCTCGCTATTCGCCCCGCCGCGTACCGCCACCCCCCCCCCCCCCCCCCCGCAAAAAAACAAAAAAAAACAAAAAAAAGAAAAGTACAAAAAGATATAAAAATGATAGGGAAAAATCCTAAGAACTTTATTTTGATCATGTTCCATTCCAAAAAAAAAAAAAATAACGAACACAAATAGCAATCGAGAAAAAAAAAGAATATCTATTAAAGATTATAGAAAACATGAAAGTTAATAAAAAAAAGCCTCAAAAAAGACACACAAAAAACCAAACCCAGGACCCGGGCAAGTCACGGGCGAAGTCACAGACACAAACCACCCTCAACCCCCACGCAAAACAGAAACCGGATCGAACCACCCACAATACGGAAACCAAAAGTCGGGGGGGGGTGGGGGGGATCAGCAGCAAACCACAAGAAAAGCCAGGGGGGTGGGGGGTGCAACAAAACACCCGCCAACCCCACACCCCCCAACCCCACAACCGAACAGCAACCGGAATTTTTGGTGAAGTATGTCAATCATGAGGAGTCCCGTGAATTCCGAGGAATCAATGGAGGTTTGCCGTGGGAGACACGGTAAAAGTGCCCAAGAGAGTTTTAAGACGATGAGACCCACCTCAATAGTGAGAAGTTATTCCAGGCCCCCTAGAAGCAGAGTTTGGCTAGGCTCTGTCGAAGGGAGATGGATGATGGAAGTATAAGAGAGAAGTGAAGGCGGGGATGAGCTTAAGAAATTAATACCGAGGGAAGGTGGTATAGGTTTAACCGAGTAAAAAACGGCATGGTGAAGAATGAAACACCATTGGAAGAAATTGTGGCTGGATTAGGACATCAAAGGAGGAGTGAGAGGTAAGTTATTGTTCATTCCTAAAGACAGTGCGGAAATTGAATAATTAGCGGAATGTTTTGCTTGACTTAAACCCTGATAGTTGAAAGAAAAAGATCGGCCCATAAGGTATACAAAATCTACGAAAAACTTACAGAAACAGTCGTCGAAAATAAGCTATCTCCTTGTATACCCAAAGGGCAATATGAAAATTCATTGAGAGGCAATCATTTGAGACAACAATTAGTCCAATCATCCCGGGCACCAAAGGCCAGCCAGCACGTTGGGCAAAGTCCGAGCATAGCGAGCAAATACTCATCGCTCTCATCTGCCAGCTCAAGATTAGTTATTGATCAATTAAAAGTGGGAATAAGCCTAAATTGATCCAGTAGCAGGTTTAAGAGTTTCGCTGAAAATATAATGAGGGGAACCAGGAACTGAGACGAGGCCGCGACTATATGCGCCCCCGGTATAGATATACTAAGTAGAGTCTGGACGATAAACTATTGGCAGAAGTCATCGGAGATAGGCCACAGTCCTTGCGCTGAAAAAGATATGTCTAATTATCAATCTGGTACCCTGCTAACAGTCAGGAAAAGAGGACTACCAAATCTGCCTCACCTGGCAAAAACTTCCCTATGACACATGGTCCACCTTACAACAAACAAATCCTCTTCACCCTTTTAACTATCTCCCACAACCTCATTTTGATATACCTCCATCACGACTTTCCTCACACATGAAACACTTATTCAAACCAAAAATTCCCCTTCCCAGAGCACCCAAACTTTAAGTTTACTTTCAGTTTACTTAAAGATCCCATACATTGGCCATTCCCACCCCTCATTACCATCTTTCCGAAATCACGATACAGCAAACTCCTTAATAGCCTATACACTCCCTCAACTTCACCCCCACCTCAATGCTACTAACCCCCTTTCCATTAACAACTGAGGATTTCAACAACATAGGAAGCATATGCTCCCTATGTTGTTGAGGAATCCTCAATTGATCTACATATTTTTAACATCGTGCAGAGTGCAATACCCTACTATTATAGCCAAACCAGACGCGTTCAACTACAGCTGGAGAATACATAAAACGAATATAGCACATCATTTCGCACCAACGATCCATATTAACCCCAACACTCCAAATCCGCGCTCCCACACACACGATTACTGGTCACCCCCGAACTTCATTAACTGCAATTTTAAACATTAATTGCATTCATAACAAACTAATTCTCGCCACTACGTCGCCGTAAAAGATCTTTGAACTCCTATTAACACTGAACCACAATTAAATCCCCCCAACCATTGAAAAAAAACTCCTCCCACTCCTCCCAATACCAATAAACTAAGTATTACTTAACCCTTTGTTCCATCTACTAAATTGAATGAAATAATTAATCTACATTCAAAGCATTATTTTCAAATCTTGACTGCCTCACTTGACTGCGTACTTGTATAATCAGAGGTAATAGTCCTTACTTAATATTTATTTTATTAACTTTTTGATTCAAATACACTATCATTCTGTCTATCAATAGTCCGTTACTATTTTACTAATCAGACATATCTGGCGGACAGCTCGTTTCTATTGCTTATATTCTGGCATTCTCGGATTAGTACCATCTTTTGTCACACACACTAACTTCATTGTAATTCTGTCACACACCCGACCACTATATCCTGTATTCTCATGATTTGCATTTTCTGGTTGTCCTATTTATTCACTTCTTTGTTGATTATAAATTTGAATTCATATTGACTCACTTCTGCGAATTCTTTGTTTAATTTATAATTTTACTTGAATATTTAGATTTTTAAGTTCTAATTTTCCACTCCCTAATTGTGCATTGTGTCCCTTTTATATATATATGTGTAAGCATTATTCCCTTTATATTACTTGCAATTTTTTAATTTCAAATGTTCATTTATTTGTCATCGTTTAACTTTTTTTATAATAATATGTTATTATGTAGTTCTTTCATCTCCTGAGGATGAGACATGAGTGACTCGAAACGTTGAGGGATAACTTATAAACCTTATGCGCTCTTATTCCGTTTTTAGTCATCCCTATTATATATAGATAGTATATATATCTATATATTATATATATATATATATAGTTATATATATATATATATATATATAATATATATAATATATATATATATAAAATAATGGTTGCAACAACCTCACACATGTCTAAATACTTCTTACACAGAAGCAGACTCTCCGTATTACATACAGACCATTAATATGCACGTAAATTACAGGAATGTTTATAAGTATAATATATAGGTATATATATATATATATAGTAATATAGTTATATATATACATAATAAATAGTATGAATATATAAATATATATATAGTAATAATAATAATTAAATATATATATTCATATATATGTATATCCCTGTGTGTTTGGAGAGAGAGAATTCCGCAACACAGCTTTTCATATACTGCTGTTGGCCAATAGGAAGTGGCACTAAAAGGACAGAATCGTGCTTTTTTCCTTAGAGCGACTTCCTCGCCACTATATTTCTTCATCATTTTAATGAACTTCATGCGGCACAACATCTTGAAACCTAAATCACTGAATCCTGCCGTAAAGACCTAAATGTACCATTCGAATGAGAATATGTTATTAATTCAAGTAATGGGAATATATGAAAACATGTTAAGAGGAATAAATGGAAGAGGAAGGGCTAAGAAGATGAGAAATTTAGTTTAGAAAGGGATAAATTAAATTTAAGCATACTTGTGACTGAAACAAATGAAATACACAGAGTGGAGGGTCAAAGTGGTTCGGGCAGTAATGATGTGGATGATAGTGTAGTCGTAAAAAAGAAAAACCAAACCACCCCACGAACAGATAAAACCGAACAAACCGAAAAGAACAAAAACTATAAAATAATAAATTGTGAGAAGAAGAAAGGATGAAGGAGGAGAAGAGGCAGTTAAGTGATTGTGATGACATGACCTCTGGCTCAGAGCTAATGGTGAATTTGTTAGTGTGAATACTGGGAATAATCTAAATCTTAAGAATTTAAGTTGAAAAGCCGTCCAAGCGATATTGAAATCAAGTAAATATGGTTCCATCTGAGTGATGATTCTAGGAGACCATATGACTTAGTTATTAGAAAGAAGCGTTAGGAACGGCAGAACGAATTAATACACCTATAATTGATTTACTGATAGGAAGGACAAAGAATTGAAAAGACCCGATTGGAATGAGCACTTGAGTACACACTCAATATTCGTAATATATTGTAATTCTGCACACACAATTTAGACCATAACTTATCTCCTGTATGACATGCAGACACATCCAGACGAACGGATAAAAGGAGATGAGTTAGTATCATATTAGTACTCTCCAGTCATCACTCTGCACTATCTCTTTCCTAGAACTTCTATAGTATTATTGTGAGTCACTAGACGGTTGATAAATTTAGCGGAATGTTCTTGGGAGCTTGCCACACTCTCAAACTGACATAATTAGAACGTTTCCCAGATTTTGTAGTTATAAACATTAATAACTATTATGTGACTGTAGAGTTTCACAAATAATGTTTATGTATAATATAGCTCTTTTTCATTGAATAAATAACTGGTTGTGTAGACGTACCAGTGATTACTGAATGTATGGTATATAGATCATCTCTGTATGCACACACACGAAAAAATAGTATATTTCTAGTGAGCATACATTGTCATGTTACATATGTGGGTTAGAGAATAGAATCTCGTCACCAGTAACTCGATCTAGACCAGTTCCTGCCTGTGAGCACGCTCTGTCATCTGGCAGCTATTCTCACTACTCCTCACTTCAGTAAGATATGTTACGGGACCAAGATCTACTCACTCTCCGACGCTGATTAATATCACCTTGTGACGCACATACTCACCTAGTCGACAAACTGAATACACTATTAAGAGCACAACATAGTAGAGCTGACGGCGAGAAATAAACCTGAACTAACAAACACCCTCAGGAACATTTGTGTGATAAAATACCGGCCGTAGATTGACTGTGGTCGCTATATAATATTAATATATAGAATCAACACTCCTATTACAAATGATCAGACTCGCCATACACTCTGCGTGTTGGCTCACTTCCCACCTGTATATATGTGATGATGTGTCAAGTTGATAAGGAATTAAGCAGGTAGCACACGATGTGAATACACCGCAAATCAAATTCCATTCGACTACTTAAATTAAGTTCCCCAATTTAAGAATAGAAGATATAACCGGGAAGTTCTAACACCTCCATCCTCGTGAAAACATGGGTATGAAAACCTGGAAAAGTATACAAAGAAAGTAGACAGAACAAGTGTGGAAAGCAAGAATGAATCCCATACAAAACCATACTCACCATTAAACCCATCGACTCATCGGGTCAGACACGAATTGAGTACCACCTGGCACCGAAAAACTGCAGGTCAAGTGAGGAATGAGTGATGCATTCATAGTCAGAGACCTAGACTTTCAAAGGGAGAAGGCCACCAGAATTTTGTTTTTACGTGTCAGACTAGCAGCAATGGAATTCTCTCCTCCAAACGTGATGTCAGAAGGAACGGCCACCACATTGAATACAAAAGATAGAAAAACGATCAAGGGCGAATATCAATGAGCTATCCGCCGTTTTTGAGGAGGAAAAGAAGCAAATCTGAAGTTGAATATGCGGTCGCGAGTATCAAAATGGCTAAATTATTGAAAAATGTGCCTCGTGAATTTGAACCGACAATATCCAAACTGAATGAAAGCCTTATTCGAATAAATACTAGACTTCTCAAACAATCGAACTATATGAATATTTGAAAGAGCAATAGATATTTGAATACAACAAACAAGCAACCGTTCTTTCCTTCTATACCCTGCTTTCGGCTTCATTGCCAGGTATTCACCAACCGTGGAAAAGGAAACCGCACACTTTATGCAAACAATGACCCAGCCCACTTATAACTCAAGACCCAATAAACAGATAACCCAACAAATAATCAGATCGATGATGAACAACAGTGAAAAATTCTAAACAACATGCTAAGCAAAGACTACAAAGTCAATAAAGCCAAATGACTTTTACAGTGATGATAATTGGAAAATGGGGGAAAGTATACTAATACTGCAAAATGACATAATATTTATGTCATAGCGGTGACAGTATTAGTAATAAAGCCACCATTACATTACAAGAACTAAGAATGTATTATTTACCTAATTTCATGCAAGAATATTTTTTATTATTATGCTTAGATTTATTAGAAAAGAAACAAGAGGAGGAGTAGTAGACGTTCTCTGCCGTGAAGTCCTCCGTGGATACCCAAAGAATCGTATTCTCCTAATATACCACCTGTCACGTTTCCATAATTTAAAGCTGGTAAAGAATAA
>JABUQX010086079.1:27500-30000 GCA_015478945.1 Trachelipus rathkii | reverse complement strand
GAGAAAAAAAAAAAACAGAAAGAGAAACAGAAAGAAGTTAGTCCTAACAGATAGACACAAAACGGATGTTAACAAAAGAAAAAGATAATCAAAAACAAACAGTTCAAGAAAGAAGGGCAGGAGGGGGAGGGGGGAAAGAATAGGGGAAAAGAAAGCGGAGAAAAAAGAAGAGGAAAAAGAAGAAAGAAAAAGAAAAGAGAAGAAGCCGAGAACAGAGAAGAGAAACAGGAAAGAAGAAGAACGGGCAGAAGAAGAAGAGGAAGGAAGAAGAAGAAGAAGAAGAAGAAGATAGAAGAAAAGAAAGAAGAAGGAAGAAAGAGAAGAAGAGAAGAAAAAGAAAGAAAAGAGAAAAAGAATATAAAAACAGTTATAAAATCTATATATAAAAATATATCAAACAGAAACTTATAATTATATACATATCATTATAATAATATATTATATATATATATATATATTATATTAATAAATTCATTTTAGCAACGTTTTCGTATTGTTAATGTTAAATACATTTTCAATGACATAAATAGAATGAACAAATAAAGTTAATAATATAAATTTAACAAAATAATTACTAACACAAAACAGAAAAGTAAAATGAATGTGTAAAGGGATAGAAATGACAATAAATAAAAAGGAAGATGCAAATGGAGAGAGAAAGAGAAAGAAAGAAAAGAAAACACATCAAGCAATAAGAAGTGTCAAAGAACAATTATTGATACTGGTGTTGGTTTAAGTGTTTTTATGTGCAAGGAACAAAATTTTAAATTCTTCGTCAGAGAAGCATTTTGGAGAATAGAAAAAGATATTGTGCATCTAGGAAGTTTATTTAGTGAGAACGGAATGATCTCTGATAGTTCTGAATTATCTGGATGAGAAATAGGAAGATGAGTATGAAAGGAAATGCACATGTGCTTGAAGGCCCTCATCTTAAGTTGTAGACTCGTATGGCCTATATTGTCGCCATTACGGTCGGCACAAATGGATTTGTAAAAGACGCAAGACAGTAAGCAAATGGGAATATTTTCTTTAATCTTAAAAACATACCGATTGACTGATTATTAATAAAATACATAAGAAACTTACATTGTGGAAAGTGTTTCTGTACGATAATTCGAATTTGGAAGTGGAGATCGTTGGAAAGAGGCTCCATTATATATATATATATATATATATATACTATAATACGCAATATATATATATAGATAATATATATATAAATATATATATATATATATTATATAATATAATATATATATATTATATAATATAATATATAATAATATATATAATTACGATAATAATAATAATAATAATAAGTAAATAATAATTAATAATAAGAAATAATAATAATAATAATAATAAAATATATAATAAAAATAATAATAATAATAATAATATAATTAATAACTAATACATAATATAATAATAATAATAAAATAATAAAATAATAAATAATAATAATTAAGAATACATGATAATAATAATAATAATAATGATAATAATAATAATTAAGTAATAATAATAATAATAATAATAATAATAATAATAATAATAATTAATAATAATAATAAAATAATAATAATAATAATAATAATAATATAATAAGAATAATAATAATAATAATAATAATAATAATAATAATAATAATAAAATATAATTAATAAATATTAATAATAATAATACAATAATGAAATCATAGTAATAATAATAATAATAATAATAATAATAATAATAATAATAATAATAATAATAATAATAATAATAATAATAATAATAATAATAATAATAATAATAATAATAATATAATAATAATAATTAATAATTTAAATAATCTTAATATTAATAATAATAATAATAATAATCATAATAATAATAATAATAATATTTATTTTAAAAACTCAACATCAAAATTTAGCATTTATTTTGATGTATGATTTTGATGTTTTTTCAAGCCTCCTGAAAGTATGCCTTTCTACAGAAAATATTTCTAACTCCTATTCTGGAATAAAATAAAATTATTGATTTAATTATACGCGACCAAGAATAAGCGCAAGAGTCCAATCATTCGGCGCCTCAGGTGTTATACTCGGACATTTTCGAGGAATAGTTTTATTCTTTAGATTTTAACAATAAGTATAGTTTAAAGTGATTAAACCAATTACAAAAATAAATAAGTAAAATTAATAATTTTAAAAGTTAGAAAAGTTAACCTGCATTGACCTTTTTATTTAAAAATTTTTAAAAATTGAACATTTCATTATATTTTATATTTCTTACTGGTTTGTGTTTCCTTATTAAGAGCAATGATTCCCCGAGGCCGCAATTCATAAAATCATTTCCTTCTTGGGTTTATGATGGAAAAGTTTCTTTTTAATTTTATGGTCGGATTTTTGTTATGTTCCTCTTTAAAATGTTGAAATACTTTACTCGGCTTATATGTACCTATGTTGCGACATTCTCGTGATTTTTATGAATTGCGCCTCAGGGAATCTTTGCT
>JABUQX010086079.1:0-15000 GCA_015478945.1 Trachelipus rathkii | reverse complement strand
TCCCTCAGGATTCGGCACCTTCAGGAAACCGTAACAGAAGCATCAGACTTGGGTCCTCTTCCTACAGCGTACAAAGGGAAACTATCGTTTTCTGCGTAATGCCTTTTAGGGCGGGTTGAGATTTTGAAAAGGGGAATAAATGATATGTTGATACTCCTAGTTCCCAGGCTCTCATACCCTCGTGTATAACAACCCACTCACCACACACACACACAAACACACACACACACCACACACACACACACACACACACGCACACCCTCACTGTATATATATATATATATATAAATATATATATATACTATATTATACATAGTATAATATATATATATATATATATATATATATTATATATACTATATATATAAGTAGTATATATATATATGTATACTATATATATATATAAGAGATAGATAGATAGATAGTAGATAGATAGATAGATACATACATAGATAGATAGATGAAAAAATGGCTGCCTCCAACTTGTAGCGCATCTTATAATCGTTTTCGGAAAAAGATGATTAGAATGTGTTAACGCTAATTACGTCAAAATTTTAAAAGTTCACGCTACTCGTTATTGGAATTGGTTCTGCTATTTACTCTTTTCATTACTATATATATAGTAAATATACCCTGATATAGACTGGTAGTGCTAGCTGATATAGGTACTATGATATATAGTATACTATATATTACTAGTATAATCGCTGTAGTATATATACGTAGTTATATAGTTATAATATGATTATCGCCGTATAGTATATATATGACATAGTTACGAGAGGAGAGGAGAGAGAGATAGACGAGAGAGAGAGAGCCGGCAGCGGGAGACAGAGAAGAGCAGACGAGAAAACCAGGGGAGACAGAGAGGCCAGAGAGGGCAGATGTGTCGGTAGGAGGCAGCAGAGTGAGAGAGAGAGCAGAGGAGAAGACGAGCAGAAGAGAGAGAGAGGAGAGAGCGCAGAGGACGAGAAAGAGAGCAGATGCAGAGACGGAGAGGAGGTCGACAAAAAGCTGGACATCACCCGCCACGAAAATTTAAGGAGCATTTTGTTAAAAGTGGTGCTGCCATAGTATACATTAATAATATAGACCGGTATATATTATAAGCGTATACATATAGATATATATAGTATATGTATATATATATATATTATATATACTATATATATTAACTAGTAGGCGATATACGACTATATAGTATGCTAGCTACGAGTAGGCTATATTATAGAGAAAAGAGAGAGAGGGGGGGATTGCAGGGCCTACACATGTCCAAATCGTCAACGGAGTACAGCCTGTCTCGAAACTTTTTACAAAAAGTTTTGAAACATCAAATGCATTACGATGGGAAGATCAAAGAAAAGAAGTTATCAAACACATAAATGACATTGCTATTGCAACAATGTCAACTGCTTTTGACACAGCACCACACACATGAGTCACACACACCACACACACCACACACACCACACACACACACACACACACACAATACATCCTAAACAAACCGCACACATTATATATATATATATGACTATAATGCTCGCTCTTCCCGACCGTCTCGTATATATTATATATATTTCATTACTATAATATAATATATATAAGTAAAATATATATAGTATATATATATATATATATATATATATATAGTATATAGTTATATCTATATATATATCTATAGTATATATATTGTATATATATATATTATATATATATACATATATATATATATAATATATATGATATATATATATATATTATATATATATATATATATAATAATATATATATATATTATATATAATATATATATATAGCAAGAATAGATAGATATATATAGATAGATAGATGGATAGATAGATAGATAGATAGATGGAATTTTTGAAAAAGTCTTTTAGGTAAAATAATGTTTTTTTTTTGGCTTTTTTGTGTTTAGAAAATTCAACCATAACAACTAAAAAAAAAATAAAATTAAAGAAATAATAATTTTTTTTTTTTTTTTAAACAAAGTAAAATTTAAATTACACCTTGTATAGAAAATTTGGGTGGGAAATGAAATTTTTATAGAAATAAAAAAAATAGCCAAGAAAATAATAGCGTTGTTTTCAACTTATATATATATATATATATATATATATATATATATATATATTATATATAATATAATATATATATATAATATATATATATATATATATATATATATATATATATATATATATATTATATAGTATTTATATACATATAATATTTATATATATATATATATAGAGTATAATATTAGTATATATATGTGCTATTATTAGCGTTCTATGTAGTATATTATATAATATAATTATATTAATATATATATATTATATATATAAATATATATATATATATATATGGTATATAATATATATATAGTATATATATATATAGTAGTATATATAGTAATAATAATTGATATTCTATTAGTTATCATATATATATATATATTATATATATTATATATATATATAGTTTATAAGCTCGTAGAACTCTAATAACAGGTTGGTAAGTTCGTAAACGGTGCCAGGGACCCCTCCCCCCCCCCAACGGAGGGAGGGTCCCGACTGAAAAAAAAAATGCATGGAATGCAAAACAGAGGAAGAAGAAAGGAAGATGGAGGAAAAAGGAGGAAGGATGGAGGAAGGAGGAAGAAGGAGGGATGAAGGAAAGAGTTGGAGAAGGAGTCTGAGTCAGAGGAGTCGGAGTTGGCATCGGCACCGGTGCTGGAGCCGGTGCGGTGCTAAGTTAATAAATATTCGTTTAGTCCCATATTTATATCAAAATACATGTTATTGAACCTGTAGATCTCGAAAATGACGGTTATAAGTCCATAAATGGTGACTGGGACCCCCCAACGGAGGGGGTCCCGACTGAAAAAAAATGCATGGAATGCAAAACATAGGAAGAAAGGAAGAAAGGAAAAAGGAAGAAGGAAGGATGAAGGAAAGAGTCTGAGAATGAGACAGAGTTGGTACCAGCACCGGAGGTGGAGCCGGTGCGGCACCGAGTTATTAAACATTCGTTTAATAATACAATATCATTACTGTTCACATAACTGCTTCTGTTCTAACATGTACATGTCGTCAATTGCATTGCATCATGCAAACATAACCCGTTTTCTAAATGTGGAAGACTGACATTTATTTTTCAAATCTCATTTTCTTTTTATAAACGTTAACTAATATAATTTTTTTTTGTTTGCTTTTTATTCAATTTATTTTTCTGACTTTATTTTTTATAAGTTTTATTTTACATTTAAACTTTGTGTTTAATTTTTTTTTTTATCTTAATTTTTTAATTTTTTTTTTATTATTTAAATTTATTTTTCTAACTATTTTTTATTTATAAGTTTTATTTTACATTTATACTTTGTGTTTATTTTTTTTTATTTTAATTTTTAAATTTTTTTTTTTTTATTCAAATTTTTTTTCTAACTTTATTTTTTTTTTATAAGTTTTATTTTACATTTATACTTTGTGTTTAATTTTTTTATTTTAATTTTTTTATTTAAATTTATTTTTCTAACTTTATTTTTCAATTTTTTTATTTATTTTTAAGTTTATCTATTTAGAAAAACCTATTTTTAAAAAACTTTTATTTATTTTTAATTTTATTTCTTTAAAACTTTTTTATTTTACTAAAATTTTATTCTTTTCATGTTTATAACGTAAAAAAATCGGGTTTTACATACCCTAAATCAGTAAATCAGTTAATCAAACCACCCACCCCACCCTCCTACCCTTCCATGATCTATTGATCTATTGATCTATTTGATCTATTGATCTATTGATCTATTGATCTATTGATCCATTGATCTATTGATCTATTGATTCAAGTCATATTTTGCTTAACATAACACAAAAACTTTTATTTATTTTGTTTTGTTTTCTTTAAACATTTTGTTTTTACTAAAACATTTTATGCTTTTTATGTTTAACTTAAAAATTTGCATTTTACATACCCTAAAGCAGTAAATCAGTAAATCAGTTAATCAAACCACCCACCCAACCCTCCTACCCTTCCATGATCTATTGATCTATTGATCTATTGATCTATTGATCTATTGATCCATTGATTCAAGTCATATTATAAGTATCTTTTTGTATAGACATACATAAAAATAAATTCTTTGCTGTAGTTGTTGTTGTTGAAATGTCGCGTTTGTTGTTGCATTTGTTGCAGTTGTTGATGTTGTTGAAATGTTGTTGTTGTTGTTGTTGTTGTTGTTGTTGTTGTTGTTGTTGTTGTTGTTGTTGTTGTTGTTGTTGTTGTTGTTGTTGTTGTTGTTGTTGTTGTTGCTGTTGTTGTTAAATATATCAAAATTTCAAGTTAAATGAAAATATACAACACTTTTTCAAACATATCTCTAAAATATTAATGTTAATTTTACATTAACATTGTAATATTGAAAACTAAACAAAAATTAATCTCATCCTAGCCTAACTGACATACAGCATTCATTAACAAGGTAACTAAAATTAGAAGTTTCAACTTACCAGCAGAAGTCATCATAGCAATCTCAATCTTTACTATACACAACCGAACAAAATATTATTATTATTATTATTATTATTATTATTATTATTATTATTATTATTATTATTATTATTATTATTATTATTATTATTATTATTATTATTATTATTATTATTATTCCACATAGATCTCACAACACCTATATCGTGTGCGATCACTTTGCATGCAGATCCACAACTAGAACATTGGTTGGCAAATTGTTCTCTACCAGACACCTATACATTACGTAATCTTGTTACGCTCAAGGGATAGCCAATCAGAGAACTGCTTTGCTATGCCATCACGGACAGCCAATGAAATTCGAGGAATGACTCATTAATTCTTAATATCTTTTGACACATGTGAAGGGTAACGAGATTTATACTTTGTTCCCTTATGTCCTTACTTAAACATCTGTTTTTTATCTTAACAGTAGTTTTATTATTATTATTATTATTATTATTATTATTATTATTAATTATTATTATTATTATTATTATTATTATTATTATTATTATTATTATTATTATTATTATTATTATTATTATTATTATTATTATTATTATCAATCATTATCAATATCAATATCATTATCATTATCAATATCATTATCATTATCATTATTATCATTATCATTATCATTATCACTAACACACACACAAACACACCACACACACACACACACACACACCTTACTACACACACAATAATTATAGACATTTTAACTTAATACATTAGCCTGGCAATCATCGTACTAACTTACTGATCACAGTAAAGTACCTATAGCACAGAGTACAAAACGTAACCTATTCAACACTTTTTCAAGCATATCTCCTAACACATCAATGTTAATTTTACATTAACACTATCGATTACGTACCATTTCGAGTATCATTTCGGATAAACTAGCACAAAAACGAGTTCTTTATATACTAACCAACGAATATATGCTAACATAACAATGTTTTTCAACTTTAATAAAGCTAACATAGCATCATATGAAGTAAGAAAATAATGTAACACGATTGCATCGTAACTTAAAAGTTCCACACTTAACACCAGTAAGTAACTAACTTTACATACAAAACGTAAACTTCTTCATATTTTTTAAGCATATCTCTAACATATAAACGTTAATTTTACATCACACAGTAATATTTTTAACAACAATTTATCATAACCTTGTCTAATTATCATACAGACCAACGATAACTGCAACATAACAACAAAGTTTTATCCAAACATACATAAAAATAAGTTCTTTTGAATAAAATATCATAGTAAATTGTAAAGTTTACTGATTTTTAAAGCAGTAAATCAGTAAATCAAACGCATCCAACCCTTCCCCACCCTCCCACCAAGACCTTTTGATCTATTGATCTATTGATTTCATGTCATATTTCGAGTATCATTTCGGATAAAACATAACACAAAAATAAGTTCTTATATACTAACCATCGAATATTATGGTAACGTACAATTTTTACATTTAATATAAAGCTAACATAACATTAACCTGAACCCTAAGAATATAATGTGTACAACGACAAACCTATGACACATCCATACGGCGAATATAAACTACGACTACCGCAACATTAACACAATTTTGGCACGTTAACGAACAGTAAAGTACCTAACCATCGTACAACGTAACACTATTCACACTTTTTAAAGACAAATTTTACAAAGGTTCCACATATACGCTTAAATACCAGTAAAAGTTACTAACATGCATGCAAAACGTAACCTATTCATACATTTTTTCAAGCAATATCTATCATATTAACGTTAATCTTACTTTGAAAACAGTAACATTTATCAAAAAATGTATACACCTTGTACGCGATTATTATACAAACGCCAACGAATATTTGCTACGTAAAAAGTTTTTTTACATTATCATAGTAATTTAACAAAAATTTATCATAATAACCAACAAATAAATGCAAACATAACAACGTTTTATCCAAACATAAACATAAAAATAACAAAGTTTTTATCCAAACATAACATAAAAATAAGTTCTTTGAATAAAAATATCATAGTAAGTGTAATAGTTTACCGAATTTTAAGCAGTAAATCAGTAAACCAACCACCCGACCCCTCAACACCATCCCTACCCATCCGTAAACGACCTTTTGATCTATCGATCTAATTGATTCAGGTCACATATTAATACCATTTTGGCTAAAACATAGTACAAAATAAGTTCTTTATATAAACTAACCAAGTGATATATGCTAACCGTAACATGTTACACATTAATAAAGGCCTACATAGCTCATATGAACTAAGAAATAATGTACAACGACAATACCTAACATACTTACGGCCTAATAAACTGTTAACATTAACAAAGTTCCACACTTAACACCGTAAGTAACTAACTTAACATACAAAACGTAACCTATTAATACTTTTTCCAAACATATCTTCTAACATATTAACGTTAATTTTACATTGATACAGTAATATTTAAAAAAATTATCATAACCTTGTCTAAATTATCATCAGACCAACGAATTACTGGCAAAAACATCGCAGAAGTTTTATTCCAAACATCATAAAAAAGGTTCTTCTTTTGAATAAAATATCATAGTAAATTGTAATATTACTGATTTATATATATATATATATATATATATATATATATATATATATATATATATATATATATAATATATACTATTATATATTATTATATATATAATATACAAATAAGTTCTTTATATACTGACCTACTAATATATGGCTTACGCAACACCGAACAATTTTCAGCGACGACCTCCCTGACTCGGAGATCATCCTGAGATGCATTAAGACCCATCTTGGGGTACCCCGAAGGTGGGTGTAAGCGGTTACATAAGGTCGCAGCCCAAAGGGCTGTGCCCTTGCCGCTTACACCCACCTTCGGGGTACCCCCAAGTGGGACCGACCGGGGCGGCAATTTTGCCGGGGCGGCCGGGGCCGGGGTTGCTCTAATTTAGCCGGGGCCGGGGCCGGGGCAGGGCCGGGGCCGGGCCGGGCCGGGGTAACTAAAATTAGAAATGTAAGTCAAAAACAATGAAAGTCTTAAAACTTAGGAATGAAAATTAAATAGTAAATTTCAATTAATAATAATTTAAATTATAAAAAAGGATTACATTTAATTAATTCAATTAAATAAATATTTTCGAAAGAAATTTTTAGAAAAATAATTGATTTTCTAGAAGAATAAGTTGTAATAAATATATATATATATATATATATATATATATATATATATATAATTATAATATATATAATATTATATATAATATATATATATTATATATTATATATATATATATATTATATATATATATATATATATATATATATATATATATATTTAAGAACTACTTTGTCGTAGTGATATATTTACTTTAGAGAGGAAGCCCTTGGATTCTTTTTAGTATTATGCTTTACTGTCACTTTATTTTATTCCTAAATGTACACAAATTAAAACATTGTTAAAGAATATTATTTAATGTTAAATTTTAAAAAGGAAAGCTAATTTTTGTCCCGACTCGCGAGACCTCTTCAGGCTAAGGGATGGATTCTTTCTGATTCTTTCATCAGTTCATGGTGTGTTTCAAGTTTGGGTCTGCTATTTCTTCATGGTGTTGTTTGAAAATATTTTGATGTTTTAGATATTCATTTTTGGTATAAAATCTACTTAACAATCACCGGGATGCTTATGTAGTTGTTTACTATTAATAAATGCAAAAGATTCCATGTTTGCGATGGTTCGTGGATTGATATTTCTGATTCATTTATATTGTTGATATTGATAGAGTGGCCTGTGTTACGCCTATGACTTGTTAAAGCTGAATTTATGCTGTCCTTGTGCAGATCATCTGTATGTTGATTTTTTCTTCTTTGCAAATCTATGGTTTCACCATATATGTTTTATTACAAGTATTGCAGGGGATGTGATATATACAGCTTTGGGGGAGATTTTCTTTTCGTTTTGGGGGTTTGAGAATGTTTTTTAAGGTGATGTTATTTGATGGAATGAGGGTAATATTTTTTGGCAATATTTGTTTTAACGAGTATAATGGTAATTGAGGAATTGTTAAAAAGGAGGTGTTGCTATTTTTCGGGGGAAAGGTGATATAGTACCTCTTTTTTTGAGCTTTGTTAATGCTTTTGTGATGAAAAACTCAGGATAGTAAAGTGATTTGAAAGTATTGTGGATGTATTTAGTTTCTTGTGCTAGAAGAGGGGGAGAGCATATACGAAAAGCACGGAGAAATAGAGATGACAGAACAGCTAATGTATATAGTTTGGTGCGAATGTTGGTTTTCTATATATAGTAAATTGAAAGTAATTGTTATTCCATGTGATTAAGGTATCGAGGAAGGGGATAGAGTTGTTGGAAGGCATTTCTATCGTATACTGAACTGAAGGATGAATAGAGTTAATATAGTTTAGGACATCATTAGGGTTGGTGTTGAGAGGAGGAGACAAAAATGTCATCTACATATCTAATCCATAAACTATTGTTATAAAGGTGGGAAAATATGATAAAATTCTGTTAGTTCCATATATATGTTACTGAATATGGGAGACAGTGGGGATCCCATACTCAGGCCGAAAGTTTGTTTGTAATATTTGCCAATTAAAATGAAAGAAGTTATGTTGTAATGAGAGATTGGCCTTCTCGTTTCATATATTAAAACAGCTCATTAATCTCTATCCCCTTCCTCGATACCTTAATCACATGGAATAACAATCACTTGCAATTTACTATATATAGAAAACCAACTTCGCACCAAACTATAATACTTGGCTATCTATCATTCCCCAAACAAAAAATTAGCTGTTCTTTCAACTCTATTTCTCCGTGCTTTTCCGTATATGCTCTCCCCCTCTTCTAGCACAAGAAAATACATTCACAATACTTTCAAATCACTTTACTATCCTGAGTTTTTCATCACAAAAGCATTTAACAAAGCAAAAAAGAGGTACTATAGCACCTTTCCCCCGAAAAATATCAACACCTCCTTTTTACCAATTCCTCAATTACCATTATTATATTCGTTAAAACAAATATTACCAAAAAATATTACCCTCATTCCATCAAATAACATCACCTTATAAAACATTCTCAAATCCCCAAAACGAAAAGAAAATCTCCCCAAAAGCTGTATATATCAACATCCCCTGCAATATTGCAATAAAACAATATAGGTGAAACATAAGATTGCAGAAGAAAAAATCACATACGAGACCTGCACAAGGACAGCATAAATTCAGCTTTAACAAGTCATAGGCGTACCACAGGCTACTCTATCAATATCAACAATATAAAGAAGATCAGAAATATCAATCACACGA
The DNA here is from genome assembly GCA_015478945.1 of Trachelipus rathkii. Taxonomy (NCBI): domain Eukaryota; kingdom Metazoa; phylum Arthropoda; class Malacostraca; order Isopoda; family Trachelipodidae; genus Trachelipus; species Trachelipus rathkii. The sequence goes on along the minus strand of JABUQX010086079.1, from coordinate 5,088 downwards.
AAACATCGCAAAATCACGAATCGCTTTTGCATTTATAATGGTAACAACTACAATAAGCATCCCGGGGAAGTTAAGATAGATTTTAGTGAAGATAGATTTTATACAAAATGAATATATGAAAACATCAAAATATTTCAACAACACCATGAGAAATATAAGACCCAACCTGGAAACACACTTGAACTGATGAAGATCAAAAAAAAAATCCAGTCCCTTAGCCTGAAGAGGTCTCAGTGTCGGGACGAAAATTAGCTTTCCTTTTTAAAAATTTATTTCATTAAAAAAAACGTGTCTTTAACAATGTTTTTATTTTGTGTGAACATTTAGTAATAAAATGAAGTGACAGTAAAGCATAACACTAAAAAAGAATCCAAGGGCTTTCATCTCTAACAGTATATATATATATATATATATTACTATATATATATAATATATATATATTATATATATATATATATATATATTGTATATATGTTTAATTTTAATTTACTATATTTATAAAAAATATATATTTCTACAATAGATATATATATATATATATTATAGTATATTATATTATATATAATTTTAAAAAGAGATTTCGGAAAATATTTGATTTGCTTGAAGATATTTACTTTAAATAAATAATAATACATTAATATTTTAACAATTATATTTTATTTCCTTTTCCGAATTCGTTTGATTTATCAAATTTCGAATATTTTTATGTTAAAACTCGGAAAAATTATAATTTGGCCTCAATTTTAATTTGAAATCATAGTAAATACCAAAAAAAATTGATTATATTTAGGTATGTTTATATATTTTGCATCAATTTATAACAAAGGAGTAATGGAATTAAGATATATTTTTTATTTTGTTTGATTTTACCCTCTGTTATTTAGTGTAAATTTACAGTTAACACCGGTAGAAAACCCCGGGGCGGGATTTTTGCCGGGGCCGGGGCCGGGGCCGGGGCCGGTTGGCCGGGGCCGGGGCCGGGGCCGCTTACGCTCTCTTCCTACCCCCAAGATGGGTCTTCATGCATCCCTCAGGGGTGATCTCTGTGTAGCGGGGCTCGTCGCTGAAAATTGTTCGGTGTTGCGTAAGCATATATACGTAGGTCAGTATATAAAGAACTTATTTTTGTATAATATATATATATATATATATATATATATATATATAATATAATATATATATATTTATATTATATATATATATATATATTTATATATATATATATATATATATATATATATGTATATATATATATAAATCAGTAAACTATTACAATTTACTATGATATTTTATTCAAAGAACTTATTTTTATGTTATGTTTGGATAAAACTTTGCGATGTTTTTGCAGTTATTCGTTGGTCTGTATGATAATTAGACAAGGTTATGATAATTTGTTGTTAAATATTACTGTATCAATGTAAAATTAACGTTAATATGTTAGAGATATGTTTGGAAAAAGTATGAATAGGTTACGTTTTGTATGTAAAGTTAGTTACTTTACTGGTGTTAAGTGTGGAACTTTGTTAATGTTAACAGTTTATTAGTGCGTAAGCTGTGCTAGGTATGTCGTTGTACATTATTTTCTTAGTTCATATGATGCTATGTTAGCTTTATTAATGTGTAAACAATGTTACGTTAGCATATATTCATTGGTTAGTATATAAAGAACTTATTTTGTACTATGTTTAGCCAAAATGGTACTTAATATGTGACCTGAATCAATAGATCGATAGATCAAAAGGTCGTTTACGGATGGGTAGGGATGGTGTTGAGGGGTCGGGTGGTTTGATTTTACTGCTTTAAATTCGGTAAACTATTACACTTTACTATAATATTTTATTCAAAGAACTTATTTTTATGTTATGTTTGGATAAAACTTTGTTATTTTATGTTATGTTTGGATAAAACGTTGTTATGTTTGCATTTATTTGTTGGTTATTATGATAAATTTTTGTTAAATATTACTATGATAATGTAAAAAACTTTGTTACGTATGCATATATTCGTTGGGTTGTATAATAATCGTACAAGGTTGTGATACATTTTTGATAAATGTTACTGTGTCAAAGTAAGATTAACGTTAATATGATAGAGATTTGCTTGAAAAAATGTATGAATAGGTTACGTTTTGCATGCAATGTTAGTTACTTTACTGGTTTTAAGCGTGGAACTTTGTAAAATTTGTTAAAAAGTGTGAATAGGTTACGTTTTGTACGATGTGTTAGGTACTTTACTGTTGTTAAGTGCAAAAATTTGTTAATGTTGGTAGTTTATTCGCCCGTATGGTGTGTTAGGTTTGTCGTTGTACATTATATTCTTAGTTCAGGTTATGTTATGTTAGCTTTATTAATGTAAAAACTTTGTTACGTTACCATATATTCGATGGTTAGTATATAAAGAACTTATTTTTGTGTTATGTTTATCCGAAATGATACTCGAAATATGACATGAATCAATAGATCAAAAGGTCTTGGTGGGAGGGGTGGGGAAGGGCTGATGGTTTGATTTACTGATTTACTGCTTTAAAAATCAGTAAACTATTACAATTTACTATGATATTTTATTCAAAGAACTTATTTTTATGTTATGTTTGGCTAAAACTTTGTTATGTTTGCAGTTATTCGTTGGTCTGTATGATAATTAGACAAGGTTATGATAAATTGTTGTTAAATATTACTGTGTCGATGTAAAATTAACGTTTATATGTTAGAGATATGCTTGGAAAAAGTATGAAAAGGTTACGTTTTGTATGAAGTTGTTAACTTTACTGGTGTTAAGTGTGGAACTTTGAATGTTAAAAGTTTATTAGTGCGTAAGCTGTGTTTAGGTTTGTCGTTGTACATTATTTCCTTAGTTCATATGATGCTATGTTAGCTTATTAATGTGAAAAACTTGTTATGTTAGCATATATTCCTTGGTTAGTATATAAAGAACTCGTTTTGTGCTATGTTTATCCGATGATAACTCGAATGCTACGTAATTCGATAAGTGTTATGTAAATTAAATTGATGTGTTGAGAATATGCTTTGAAAAGTTTGTGATAGGTTACGTTTTGTACGCTGTGGTAGGTAGTCATGTGATCAGTAGGTTAGTACGATGATTGCCAGGCTAATGTATGTGGTAAGTGTGTATAAATTATTGTGTGTGTGTGTGTGTGTGTGTGTGTGTGTTGTGTGTGCATGTGTGTGTGTGTGTTTGTAGTGTGTGTGTGGTGTGTGTGTGGTGTGGTATGTTAGATTTTTTTTTTTTATGTTCATATACATATATAGATAAAAATATGATAATAATAATAATAATAATAATAATAATAAAATAATAATAATAATAATAATTATAATATATAATAATAATAATATAATAATAAAATAATTAATATTAATATAATACTGTTTAAGATAAAAACAGATGTTAAGTAAGGAACATAAGGACAAGTAATAAATTCGTTACCCTTCCAACATGTGTCAAAAGAATATGAAGATAATAGTCCATTCCTCGAATTTTCAATTGGCTGGCTCCGTGTGATGGCATAGCAATGCAGTTCTCTCTTGGCTATCCCTGAGCAGGTAACAAGATTACGTAAATGTATAGGTGTCCTGGTAGAGGAACAATTTGCCAAACCAATTGTTTTCTAGTTGTGGATCTGCTGGCAACAATTAGCAAAGTGATCGCGCACACGATATATGGTGTATTGTGAGATTCTAAAACTATAAACAAGTTGTGGAAATAAAAAATAATATATAAATAATAATAATAAATAAATATAATTAAATATAATATAATTAATAAAATATAATTTTTTAATATTTAATAAAACAAATATAATAATTATAATATAATAATATATTATTAATATAATAATAATAATAATAATAATAAAATAATAATAATAATAATAATAACATATAATAATAATAATATAATAATAATAATATTTTGGTGCGGTGTTTATAGTAAAGATTGAGATTGCTATGATGACTTCTGCTGTAAGTTGAAACTTCTAATTTAGTTACCTATGTTAATGAAATGCCTGTATGGCAGTTTAGGCTAGATGGGAGATATATTTTTGTTTAAGGTTTTTCAATATTACAATTCTAATCGTAAAATAACATTAATATTTTAGAGATATGTTTGAAAAAGTGTTGTATATTTTTCATTTAACTTGAAATTTTGATATATTTAACAACAGCAACAACAACAAACAACAACAAACAACAACAACACAACAACAACAACATTCAACAACACAACAACAACAAACTTTCAAACCAACATCAAACAACTGCAACAATGCAACAACAAACGCGGACATTTCAACAACAACAACTACAGCAAAGAATTTATTTTTTTTATGTAATGTCTATACTCATTGTATATTTTGAATACAACCATGATATCAAAGGATCAATAGTCATAAGATCAATAGATCATAAGATCAATAGATACAATGGAAGGGTAGGAGAGGTGGGGTTGGGGGTGGTTTGATTAATTGATATTTACTGATTTAACTGCTTTAGGGTTATGTAAAAAAATGCAAATTTTTAAGTTTATAATAACATAAAAGGCATAAAATGTTTTTAGTAAACAAAATGTTTAAAGAAAACAAAACAAAATAAATAAAAGTTTTTGTTTTATGTTACACAAAATATTGACTTGAATCAATAATCAATAGATCAATGGATCAATAGATCAATAGATCATAGATCAATAGATCAATAGATCAAGTAGAATCATGGAAGGGTAGGAGGGGTGGGGTGGGTGTTTGTTAACTTGATTTAACTGGAATTAGGGTATGTAACCCGAACATTTTTTTTTTAAACGTTATAATCGAAACATGAAAAGAAATACAGAAAATAAAAATGCTTCTATTTATAAAAAAAATAGAAAAAGAAATAGCTCAATGAACGTAAAAATTTAAAATAGTTTTTTTTATTTAACAAAAAAAAATTTAAAAAAATAAAAAAATAGGTTTTTTCTAATAAAAAACTTAAAATAATAAAAAATTTGAAAAAATAAAAGTTAGAAAATGTAAATTTAAAATAAAAAAATTAAAAAAATAAAAAAATTTACACGTAAGTATAAAATTGTTAA
>JABUQX010086078.1:30000-38190 GCA_015478945.1 Trachelipus rathkii | reverse complement strand
TCATCGATCGCCGTAAACGACCTTCTATCTTTGCTGCGAAATGTGAATCGTATGGGTATATGGGATGTCAGTGGAATGAATGACGAGGAGAAAAGGAGATGGATGTATTTAGAAAGGGTAACTTTGATTTGCCTCTCTGTTGGATAGAAATAAAATTCTAACGAAGGCACAGGGGTGAAGATGAGCAGTGTGAATGTGTGAAGTGTATGTGTGTGCTGGTGTGGAAAGGAATGAGAGTGGGAGAGAAAGAGTTTGCGATTCTGACGAGTGAACTGTGGCACAGAGCTATGGTGGATTGTTTGCGTGAGTACTAGAATTCAAATGGTTAAATTTAAGTTTGAAAAAGTCAAGGTATGTATGGTCGTTACATATGGCCATCCTCGAGAGGGGATCGCCATGAGGAGATGCAATTTTCTGGGGGATAATCATGAAATATGTTTTGGATTAGACGTGCAGTAGGAGTTTTCCAGATCTGATTGTGCTGGATGGCTGACCTTAAATGATTGGATAGATGATCAAATAAGGGAGCGTATAACAGGTGCCTTTGGGATGATGGAAAAAAATGAGAATGGTAGGAAGGTGATTGATTTCTGTGAGAAGAGAGGATGTGACGTATAAGTCAATACTTTCTTTACAACCACAAGAGTAGTTCATAAGTTACTAGAATTGGTGTAGGTAGAGATGGTATCGAAGTGAAAAGTATGATTAACTTTGTCTTGGTAAATCTGAGGTAAAGGAGGTAAACCTGAGAGGAGGTTATAGATGGGATTATCAGATCATATGTTGTTTTATGTAAGATTAGGTTTTGTGGGGATTGGTAGGAGAGGAAGGTGATAAGGATGGAAGTGGAAAGAATTAAGAGTGAAAAGTTAAGTGAACAAGGTATTAAGAATAAGAATTTAAGAGCGCTTGCAAATAAATCAGTTGAATGTGAAAAAGTTGAAACTGAACAAATCTAGACACAAATGAAGGAAGTATTTGCTAGTAGTGCAAGAGAAGTATCTGGATGTACTAAAGTAGGAAGTAAGAATGTTAACAGTGAGTGGTGGAATTTAAAGAGCGTGATGCAAGCAATTAAACAGTAAAAAAGAAGGCGTAGTTGATTGTTCTAAAAGCCAATGATGAGGTCTCAAAAGAAAGGTGTTTGGAATTATGTAAGGGGAAAAAAAGGAAGACAAAAAGATGCATACGTAGGAGGGAAAATTATGTAAATGAGCAGTTTGGAAGGAAAATGAATTGGGCATCCAAGAGAATAGGAAACTGTTCTTGAAGGAAGCGCGAACAGGCTAAGAATGTGAATGGAAGGCGAATCTGCTCTAGAATAATGAATAGGGCAGTTTGGCTGATTCGTAAACTGCATAAAGATGTGAGGGGGAGCTGTGGACGGAACACTTCGAAAATCTGCCATAAATTATCAGTAGTTGTGAAGAGGTGATAGTGAATTGTGTGTGGGTTTTTGATGGTGCAAGAAAGAATAGGTATTTGGGGATACGGGTCAATTTACGTCAAGGAAGAAGTAGATGAGTAGAGGGACAAAGATGAGAATGAGTAAATCTGCAGCGCATAGACTGGGACATTACAGGTTAAAGATGATCAAGACCGGAGGGCGGGAAATAGTGATATGAATGGGATTTGAAGTTGGTAAGCAAAGCGTTTTATGAAGGATATAGTTCCGGATTGGAGAGAGCAGCCAATAGTACCCTTATAGAAGCGGTAAGAGGATTAAAGGTAAACTGTAGAATTATAGCGGAATTGCTTATTGACGCTGCTGTATGGAAGATATATGCTCGGTATTTGTCGAAAGACTACCGTCGAGTGATGAGGAAACTGATTTGGTAAAGAAAATGGACTGCATCTTACCACATGACAGGGATGTGTCGCGACCACAATCTACTTTACATGAAACAGCTATTGAAGAAAAATGGGAAAGAAGAATAAAATGCATTTAGGTTTAATGGAATTGCAACAGGCGTTTAATAGGAATTAATAAGGGAAGCTCTATGGCTAGGTGTTTTGTAAATATATGATATTGGTCGGTGGACTTCCTGAATGGAATCAAACATTATGCGATGACAATAGGAGGATGTTGTTAAGAATCAAATGGAACGTTTAAAAGTGATTGGTTTATATCAATAGCGGAGTGAGCAGGGTCTGACTTTTCGTCTTCTTGGTTATTCATTGTATATGGCATGCGGTTATGAAAAGAATTAGTACGGAATTTGTCAAAGGGAGTGTGTTAGAATGATGAAGAGGATGGACAGAGAGTTGGAGGTGCCCTACTTATTATAATACGGATAATTTGGTTTTGTGTGGCTAATCGGAAGAGAGAGTGAGTGATTGGTAGAGGATTTGGTAGGGTATGTAAAAGGAACAAGTAGAAACTAAATGTAGATAAGAGAAAGTTATGGTAGTAACTGAAGAGAATCAGCGGAGTAAGGTTATGTTAGATGGTGAGCAACTGGAACAAGTGTCTGAGTTAAATATTTACGACTCATATGTTGGATTCGAAAAGGAACAGGATGAATGCGAGTGTAATAGGAAAGTTGTGAATGGTAGGAATGTGGCTGGTTCAGTTAAATCGTTGGTGGATGTAAAGGGACTAAGTCTTGAGTGCGATAGAGTTTTGTATGAGGGTATGCTGTTACCTGTGTTAATATATAGTAGTGAAACAATATTCTGGAATAAGAGGTATTGATCTAAGGTACAATGTATTCAGATGGACAATCTTAGGGGCGTGTTAGGTATGAGAAGAAATGGTAAAATGAGGAATGAACGCATTAGGAGTTCTGTGGTGTGAAGAAAGGAGTAAATGAGAGAATAAACGCGAGTACATTGAGATGGTTTTGGTTATATGGAAAGGATGGATGATATTCGGTTGGTTAAACGGATGTATTGTGTTGAGTGTGCTGGGAATCGACTTGCTGGGAGACCGAATAAAAAGTGAATTGAGTCAGTAAATGACTGCTAGAAAGAAAGGAATGTGAGTTTGGTAGAGGCGAGATAAAGGTGCATATTGGGAGTGAATGGCGGGTTTTTGTGAGGGGGTATGGTTTTAGGGCTGGCCCAAGGGATGAACCTTACATTGATGAGATACCACATTCAGGGTCCGTCCCAGTCCCGTGAAACCCTAAGGTGGAATATTTCTGACTACGACGAGTTTTCACCTAAGGGTACAAAGGGGACGGTAAGAGTGGGAGCTTTCTTTTCGACTTGCGTCATATTCTTCTGCCACTTTTCTGTTTCCGGAGCATGCGACACATCTTACCCCCAATCTGGGGAATGGAGGTGGATGAATAATAATAATAATAATAATAATAATAATAATAATAATAATAATAATAATAATAATAATAATAACTAATAATACATAATAAACCCGACGCCGGCCACGAACCACCCACAGGCGCGCACGACCGGCCCGGACTCACACGAAGCCCAAATAAACATAATAATAATATATAATTAATAACTTAATAATAATAATAGACGAAATTCTGTTATGGATGGAAGAATAAGTAAAATAATAATAATAATAATAATAATAATAATAATAATAATAATAATAAATGCAAAATTTTTGATTATTAAAAATTAATAATATAAAATTATAATTTGATTATGTATCAATTTTTGTGAATTTAATGTGCGTCATGTATCTGTTTAAATTTGAAAGAATGTCTCGAGGAAAGAGACTGATAAATTAGCTCGAGTAAATAAATAATACTGCTTGAAAATATGTGAAAAAAAAAATTAGCTAATGAATACCGAAATGAATGGAAAGATTTCGAGATACGAGTTAGAATATAGGAGATGCAACGATTTTTAAAATAACCGGCAATATCTATTGGAGCAATTGTACTAGAGAGAGAGAGAGAGAGAGAGAGAGAGAGAGAGAGAGAGAGAGAGAGAGAGAGAGAGAGAGAGAGAAGGAAGAGAGAGAGAGAGAGAGAGAGAGAGAGCAGAGAGAGAGAAGAGAGAGAGAAGAGAAGATGAGAGAGAGAGAGCGTTCGAGAGAGAGCAGAGAGAGAGAGAGAGAGAGAGAGAGAGAGAGAGAGAGAGAGAGAGAGAGAGAGAGAGAGAGAGACAGACAGACAGACAGACAGACAGACAGAGACAGGGAGAATTAACTAGTTTTAGGGTTATCTGCAATAAGTTTAACTTGACTCGGATGAAAAAAGATGAATTTTACAAATGTATATTCGAATGTTCCTTCGTTAAATGTGAGAAAAAGGGTTATTAATACAAAGACGCGAGAATAAAAATTTAGCTTTGGAAGATGAAAATCTTGTGAGGCCCGCGGGATGAAGAGAAGGGTCCCTTAAGGGATGAAGAGAAGGGTACCTTAAGGGATGAAGAGAAGGGTCCCTTGAGGGATGAAGAGAAGGGTCCTTTAAGGGATGAAGAGAAGGGTCCTTTAAGGGATGAAGAGAAGGGTCCTTTAAGGGATGAAGAGAAGGGTCTCTTAAGGGATGAAAAGAAGGGTCCCTTGAGGGATGAAGAGAAGGGTCCCTTAAGGGATGAAGAGAAGGGTCCCATACGGGATGAAGAGAAGGGTCCCTTGCGAGATGAAGAGAAGAGTCCCTTGCTGGATGAAGAGAAATGTCTCTTGCCGGATGAAGAGAAGGGTCCCTTGCAGGATGAAGAGAAGGGTCCCTTGAGGGATGAAGAGAAGGGTCCCTTGCGGGATGAAGAGAAGGGTCCCTTGCAGGATAAAGAGAAATGTCTCTTGCCGGATGAAGAGAAAGGTCCCTTGCAGGATGAAGAGAAGAGTCCATTGAGGGATGAAGAGAAGAGTCCCTTGCGGGATGAAGAGAAGGGTCCCCTGCCAGATGAAGAGAAGGGGTTGAATTCAAAGACCTACTAAAGATTAAAAACCTTACTAATGAATTCTAGTTTAAGGAACGGAATAATAAGTTTAATATCATATGACCATTTTTATTTAAAAAAACAAAAACTTTATTTCCTGTCAGAATTTGATGGAAAAAATGCCGTAAGAAAGAACTCGCTTAATTGTTTCCAAATCTGTAAAATAATTTAAAATCTGTTCAATAGAAAAAAAACAAAAAAAAAACAATTATTATTTCCAATGTACAAAAAAAACACGATTAAAAAAATGGGTTCAATAAAAAAAAAAACAATAATCATTTCCGATGTACAAAAAAAAAAAAAGATTAAAAAATGTTTTTTTGTTTTTGTTTTTTTTCATCACTAGGTATAAGTATAAAAAAAACGGAGAAAGCCATTAAAAGTTTGATAATAATCCATTGAATAAATTATTATTATTATAATCCTTCAAATTCGGCAGTTAATAGAATAAATTAAACAAGTGCAACTGACGCTACCCCGCAGCTTTGTTAGAAATAATAATAATAATAATAATAATAATAATAATAATAATAATAATAATAATAATAATAATATAATAATATAATAATTAATAATAATTAATAATAATAATAATAATAATAATAATAATAATAATAATAATAATAATAATAATAATAATAATAATAATAAAAATAATAATAATAATAATAATAATAAAGAATAAATAAACTAACAAATAAAAAATAAATAAATAAAAAGAATTAATAAATAAATAAATAAATAAGTAAAATACTACAAAGATTAATGATTATCTCTCCGATAGTGTAATTAAAATTTCTGACATTTGTATTTGTCTATTCTATAATAATAAGAACTATAAATGATGATTGTTTTTAATAACCGAAAAGCGCGGGAAAACAAACGGCCCGAAAACCTCTTTGGGAAGAAAAAGGAAACGGAAAGCGCGCCAAAAGAAAAATTGCAACGCCATCTATTAGAGATTCTTTACAAGTCCGAACATTTTAGAGATAATTATAAAAGGAAAAGAAGAGATAGATAGATAGATAGATAGATAGATAAATAGATAGATAGATAGATAGATAGAAGCATAGATAGATAGATAGATAGATAGATAGTGTGAGAAATTATCTCAGAAGATAGTTAGATAGATAGATAGATAGATAGATAGATAGATAGATAGATAGATAGATAGATAGATAGATAGATAGATAGATAGATAGATAGATAGATAGATATAGGAAAGCGCAAAAAAATGAAGATAGAAAGATACTGAAATGGAAAAGACAAGGATATATATATATATATATATATATATATATATATATATATATATATATATATATAATATTATATATAATAATTATATATTATATATATACTATATATATATATATATATATATATAAATATTATATACTAGCTAGAGAGATTGAAAATGAGACGGAAAAAGGAAGAGAAATTATCGTCATCATCATCATCACCATCACCCACCTTCTTTCCCAGGCTGGGGGTAAATACGTCACATGGACTGAAACAGAAAAGTAGTAGAAGAATTATGACACAAATTGAAAAAAAAGCCAAGCCTTACCTCCCCTTTATACTCTTAAGTAAGAGCTCGTCGCAGTTAGAAAAATCCACCCTAGTGTTTCATGGGATTGCCACGGACCCTCAATATGGCATCTCGTCAATGTAGAGTTCATCTCTTGGCCCAGGTATTTCACAGAGATATCCCCTCGCAAAACCCCGCCATTCACTCCATTTCTTCACACCACACAGTCTGCTGCAAACTTCACATTCCTCTCCTCCAGCCATTCCTTTACTGATCAATCCACTTTTTCTTGGTCTCAGCCAGCCGGGGCGGAAAATTTCCCAGCACCACTCACCACTATATTACGCTATATATAACGACTAACATCCATCTTTTCCACATGACCAAACCATCTCAATGTACTTTCATTAATTCTCTTATTTATTCCTTTCTTCACACCACACAATTCCCTAATACGTTCATTCCTCATTTCATCAACTGTTCTCACACCTAACACGCAACTAAGATTGTCCATCTGAACACATTGTACTTTATTCTTACCTTCTCATTCCCAGACCATAGTTTCACGAGACAATACATTAGCACAGGTAACAACTATCCTCATCGTAAGACCTAGCACCCACTTCAGGACCTTGTCCCTTTACATCTTACCAACGATTAATTCGGCACTATCTCCTCCCTGCCATTCCACACTTTCCTACTCACACCTGCATCATCCGTTCCCTTTTCGACCATACAGTATATCCTAAATATTTAAACTCAGGCACTTGTTCCAGTGTTCACCATCCATAAAAGTTAGCACCGAGGACTGTCCTCACTCACGCACCATAACCTTACTTCTTATCTAACGTTTACTTTCAAACCAGTCCTTTTACACACCCTGCAATCCCCTCTAAAAATCCTCTCAAACTCTCTTCAGATTCGCCACACAAAACCAAATTATCCATATATTAGGTAGCGTACCCTCCACTCTCTTCCATTCTCTATCATTCTAACACTTATCCCTGCCACCTCCACCTCTAATTCTTTCATAATCCCATTCAAATACAAATCGAATAAACAAAGAGACATAACACATCCCTGCATTACTCCGCTATTGATTTTAAACCAATCACTTTTAGCTCCATTTATTCTTAAACACGCTTCACTATCGCCATACATACTTTTGATTCACTAACACCATATATCACTAACACCTGCCATAGAGCTTAAATATTGCAAATCCACAAAATCTAAATACAATTTATTCTTCTTCTCTCTCATTTTCCCAATCATTTGTTTCAACTGTAAAGATTTGATCCACACATGTCCTCTACCACTTCTAAACGCACCTTGTTCTTCTTCACCAATCAGTTCTTCACTCACTCGACGCACTCTTTTGACCAAAATACCAGCATATATCTTTCCTATAACACTCAATAAACTATTCTATTATTTATATTATTTATTATTATTTATTATATTATTATTATTATTTATAATATTATTATTATTATTATTTATTATTATTATTATTATTATTATTATTATTATTATTATTATTATTATTATTATTATTATTATTATTATTATTATTATTTTTATTATTATTATTATTATTATTATTATTATTATTATTATTATTATTATTATTATTATTAAATAATAATAAAATAATAATAATAATAATAATATAATAATTAATAATAAAATAATAATAAAAATAATAATAATAAAATATTAATAATAATAATAATAATAATATAAATATTATATTTATTATTATTATTATATTATTATATTATTATTATTAT
>JABUQX010086078.1:22500-25000 GCA_015478945.1 Trachelipus rathkii | reverse complement strand
CGCTCTTCACGCAAACCTTCCTCCAATCACCTCTTCCCCTCACCACCCTATTTCCTATCCTCTCCCTTCTGCTCAACCCCTGCAAACCGCTTCAAACCCCTTCAGTCTCAAAATACTTCCAACTTCTTCCTAGCCCTGGCATTCAACCCCCACGTTTCACACCCATACAACACCGCTGGTACACAGCAAATTTTTTTCAAACAATCTTAATCTTAACTTTCTGTGATAAATCCCCCTTTCCATAATTCTCTCAGACCACTCAAAGCTCTCATTCTTCTCCTACCCTCTATGTTCTATGCTCCTCTTCATCCTCACCCCCTTACTCCACATCCATCCTAAATATCTAAAATCCTTTACTTCTTCCAAATACTAAACCGTACTCTAACTCTAATCCCTTTCCTCCCTCCTCACTTTTCCCTCCATCCCTCAACACTAACACTTTAACTCTTACCTGGATTTTTATTTTAAGCCCCTTTTGGTCCACACATTCTCTCAAACTCCCTCACCAAATACCTCAGCCTTCCGCGTCCTTCGCCACTAGGGCAGTATCGTCCGCAAACAGTATCATGTTCACTCCCCTTCTATCAATTCGCCATTCATTCAACTTCCCACCCCTCCCCTCCCTCAGACCATTGCTCTGCAACACTCTCCATCCAAACAATTGAATAGCCACGTCGACATTACACAACCCTGCCTCAATCCTCTCACCACCCCAACCATCTCACTCTCCCCTCCTAACACTCTCACACACATTCTACTATTCTATAAAGCCCTAAGTACCTTTACTAATTTCCCCCCCACTCCAATTTTCCTCCACACAACCCTCCCACAATTCAACCCCTCTTCACTCTATCATATGCTTTCTCTAAATCTAAAAAACACCCATACACTTTCCCTTTCCTCTCTATACTCTTCTCCACAAGCATCTTTAGTGTAAACACTTGGTCCACACACCCTCTTCCCTCCCTAAATCCTCCTTGTTCTTCCCACATTCTCCCCTCCGTTAAACCTCTCACTCTCTCAATCAGTATTCTCCCATACACTTTCCCTACCACACTTAAAAGACATATACCTCTATAATTCCCACATTCCATTCCTATCCCCGTTCCCCCTTTATATATATATATATCATATATATATATATATATATATATATATATATTATATATATATATATATATATATATATATATATATATATATATATATTATATATATTATATATAATACTATATAATTATATATATATATTATATATATATATATAATATACAAATAAATAAAAATCTATATAATATATATAATATATAAAATATATATATATATTATATTAATATATATATATATATGCATGTATATATATATATATATATATATATATATATATATATATTATATATATATATATATTATATATATATATATATATATATATATATATATATATATATATATATATAATTATATATATATACTATATATATATATATATATATATATATATATATATATATATATATATATATATATATATATATAATTTTTTTTTATCTTTATATTTTAAAAATATATATAAAAAATATATCATATATATATTTATATATATATATATATTTATATATATATAATATAATTATATATAATATCTAATTATATATATATATATATATATATATAATATATATATATATATATATATATATATATATATATTATATATATATATATATAATGTTCCTTTACCTTAATATTGTAAAGCAATAATTAAAAAAATACCAATTGGTCATCATAAGGTCGAGCTTGGGTCAAGATAAGAAGCAAAGGTCATTAAATGTTCATTTTGTGTGTATTGAAAATATTGACCTTTCAGGTCATTACTTTCCTGCAAGAGGAGGGAAGGGGGAAGCTTTCGAAATGGATGGGGTCACATGTTATTATTATTATTATTATTATTATTATTATTATTATTATTATTATTATTAATTATTATTATTATTATTTATTATTATTATTATTATTATTACTTATTATTATTATTAATATTCATTATTTTATTATTATTATTATTAATTATTATTATTATTATTATTATTATTATTATTATTATTATTATTATTATTATTATTATTATTATTATTATTATTATTATTATTATTATTATTATTATTATTATTTATTATTATTATTATTATTGATTATTATTATTATTATTAATTATTATTATTATATTATTATATTATTTATTATTATTATTATTATTATTATTTATTATTAATTATTATTATTATTATATTATTATTAATTATTTTTTTATTATGTTATTGTTATTAATTATTATTATTATTTTATTATTTATTAATTATTTATTATTATTATTATTATTATTATTATTATTATTATTATTATTATTATTATTATATTATTATTATTATTATTTTATTATCATTATTAATTATTATATTATATTATTATTATCTTATTTTCTATTATTATTAATTAT
>JABUQX010086078.1:5000-17500 GCA_015478945.1 Trachelipus rathkii | reverse complement strand
CAAATTTGCTTTACTTTCAAAAAGTGACAAGTTTGTTTTACTTTCGAAAAGTGACAAGTATGTTTTACTTTCAAAAAGTGACAAGTTTGTTTTACTTTCAAAAAATGATAAGTTTGTTTTACTTTCGAAAAGTGACAAGTATGTTTTACTTTCAAAAAGTGACAAGTTTGTTTTACTTTCAAAAAATGATGTTTGTTTTACTTTCGAAAAGTGACAAGTATGTTTTACTTTCAAAAAGTGACAAGTTTGTTTTACTTTCAAAAAGTGACAAGTTTGTTTTACTTTCAAAAAGTGACAAGTTTGTTTTACTTTCAAAAGTGACGTTTGTTTTACTTGCAAAAAAGTGACAAATTTGTTTTACTTTCAAAAAGTGACAAGTTTGTTTTACTTTCGAAAAGTGACAAGTATGTTTTACTTTCAAAAAGTGACAAGTTTGTTTTACTTTCAAAAAATGATGTTTGTTTTACTTTCGAAAAGTGACGTTTGTATTACTTTCATAAAAAGGGACAATTTGTTTTACTTTAAAAGTGACAAGTTTGTTTTACTTTCAAAAAGTGACAAGTTTATTTTACTTTCAAAAAGTGACAAGTTTGTTTTACTTTCAAAAAGTGACAAGTTTGCTTTTTTTTTACTTGCAAAAAGTGACAAATTTTTTTACTTTCAAAAAGTAACAAGTTTGTTTTACTTTCAAAAAGTGACGTTTGTTTTACTTTCATAAAAGTTACAAATTTGTTTTACTTTCAAAAAGTAACAAGTTTATTTTACTTTCAAACAGTGACAAGTTTGTTTTACTTGCAAAAAAGTGACAAATTTGTTTTACTTTCAAAGAGTGACAAGTTTGTTTTACTTTCAAAAAGTGGCAAGTTTGTTTTACTTTCAAAAAGGGACAAGTTTGTTTTACATTCAAAAATTGACGTTAGTTTTACTCTCAAAAAGTGACAAGTTTGTTTTACTTTTAAAAAGTGACAAGTTTGTTTTACTTTCAAAAGTGACGTTTGTTTTACTTGCAAAAAGGTGACAAATTTGTTTTATTTTCAAAAAGTGACAAGTTTGTTTTACTTTCGAAAAGTGACAAGTATGTTTTACTTTCAAAAAGTGACAAGTTTGTTTTACTTTCAAAAAATGATAAGTTTGTTTTACTTTCGAAAAGTGACAAGTATGTTTTACTTTCAAAAAGTGACAAGTTTGTTTTACTTTCAAAAAATGATGTTTGTTTTACTTTCGAAAAAAGGTGACAAATTTGTTTTACTTTCAAAAAGTGACAAGTTTGTTTTACTTTCAAAAAGTGACAAGTTTGTTTTACTTTCAAA
Organism: Trachelipus rathkii; assembly: GCA_015478945.1. Taxonomy (NCBI): domain Eukaryota; kingdom Metazoa; phylum Arthropoda; class Malacostraca; order Isopoda; family Trachelipodidae; genus Trachelipus; species Trachelipus rathkii. Next base: position 16,190 of record JABUQX010086078.1, on the reverse strand, counting down.
AAGTGACAAGTTTGTTTTACTTGCAAAAAGGTGACAAATTTGTTTTACTTTCAAAAAGTGACAAGTTTGTTTTACTTTCGAAAAGTGACAAGTATGTTTTACTTTCAAAAAGTGACAAGTTTGTTTTACTTTCAAAAAATGATAAGTTTGTTTTACTTTCGAAAAGTGACGTTTGTATTACTTTCATAAAAAGGGACAATTTGTTTTACTTTAAAAGTGACAAGTTTGTTTTACTTTCAAAAAGTGACAAGTTTATTTTACTTTCAAAAAGTGACAAGTTTGTTTTACTTTCAAAAAGTGACAAGTTTGCTTTTTTTTTTACTTGCAAAAAGTGACAAATTTTTTTACTTTCAAAAAGTAACAAGTTTGTTTTACTTTCAAAAAGTGACGTTTGTTTTACTTTCATAAAAGTTACAAATTTGTTTTACTTTCAAAAAGTAACAAGTTTATTTTACTTTCAAACAGTGACAAGTTTGTTTTACTTGCAAAAAAGTGACAAATTTGTTTTACTTTCAAAGAGTGACAAGTTTGTTTTACTTTCAAAAAGTGGCAAGTTTGTTTTACTTTCAAAAAGGGACAAGTTTGTTTTACATTCAAAAATTGACGTTAGTTTTACTCTTAAAAAGGGACAATTTGTTTTACTTTAAAAGTGACAAGTTTGTTTTACTTTCAAAAGTGACGTTTGTTTTACTTGCAAAAAGGTGACAAATTTGTTTTATTTTCAAAAAGTGACAAGTTTGTTTTACTTTCGAAAAGTGACAAGTATGTTTTACTTTCAAAAAGTGACAAGTTTGTTTTACTTTCAAAAAGTGACAAGTTTGTTTTACTTTCGAAAAGTGACAAGTATGTTTTACTTTCAAAAAGTGACAAGTTTGTTTTACTTTCAAAAAATGATGTTTGTTTTACTTTCGAAAAGTGACAAGTATGTTTTACTTTCAAAAAGTGACAAGTTTGTTTTACTTTCAAAAAGTGACAAGTTTGTTTTACTTTCAAAAAGTGACAAGTTTGTTTTACTTTCAAAAGTGACGTTTGTTTTACTTGCAAAAAGGTGACAAATTTGTTTTACTTTCAAAAAGTGACAAGTTTGTTTTACTTTCGAAAAGTGACAAGTATGTTTTACTTTCAAAAAGTGACAAGTTTGTTTTACTTTCAAAAAATGATGTTTGTTTTACTTTCGAAAAGTGACGTTTGTATTACTTTCATAAAAAGGGACAATTTGTTTTACTTTAAAAGTGACAAGTTTGTTTTACTTTCAAAAAGTGACAAGTTTATTTTACTTTCAAAAAGTGACAAGTTTGTTTTACATTCAAAAATTGACGTTAGGTTTACTCTCAAAAAGTGACAAGTTTGTTTTACTTTCAAAAAGTGACAAGTTTGTTTTACTTTCAAAAAGTGACAAGTTTGTTTTACTTTCAAAAGTGACGTTTGTTTTACTTTCATAAAAGTTACAAATTTGTTTTACTTTCAAAAAGTAACAAGTTTATTTTACTTTCAAACAGTGACAAGTTTGTTTTACTTTCGAAAAGTGACAAGTATGTTTTACTTTCAAAAAGTGACAAGTTTGTTTTACTTTCAAAAAGTGACAAGTTTGTTTTACTTTCAAAAAGTGACAAGTTTGTTTTACATTCAAAAATTGACGTTAGTTTTACTCTCAAAAAGTGACAAGTTTGTTTTACTTTCAAAAAGTGACAAGTTTGTTTTACTTTCAAAAGTGACGTTTGTTTTACTTGCAAAAAGGTGACAAATTTGTTTTACTTTCAAAAAGTGACAAGTTTGTTTTACTTTCGAAAAGTGACAAGTAGGTTTTACTTTCAAAAAGTGACAAGTTTGTTTTACTTTCAAAAAATGATAAGTTTGTTTTACTTTCGAAAAGTGACAAGTATGTTTTACTTTCAAAAAGTGACAAGTTTGTTTTACTTTCAAAAAATGATGTTTGTTTTACTTTCGAAAAGTGACAAGTATGTTTTACTTTCAAAAAGTGACAAGTTTGTTTTACTTTCAAAAAGTGACAAGTTTGTTTTACTTTCAAAAGTGACGTTTGTTTTACTTTCAAAAAGTGACAAGTTTGTTTTACTTTCAAAAGTGACGTTTGTTTTACTTTCATAAAAGTTACAAGTTTGTTTTACTTTCAAAAAATGATAAGTTTGTTTTACTTTCGAAAAGTGACAAGTATGTTTTACTTTCAAAAAGTGACAAGTTTGTTTTACTTTCAAAAAATGATAAGTTTGTTTTACTTTCGAAAAGTGACAAGTATGTTTTACATTCAAAAAGTGACAAGTTTGTTTTACTTTCAAAAAATGATAAGTTTGTTTTACTTTCGAAAAGTGACAAGTATGTTTTACTTTCAAAAAGTGACGTTTGTTTTACTTTCAAAAAGTGACAAGTTTGTTTTACTTTCAAAAGTGACGTTTGTTTTACTTGCAAAAAGGTGACAAATTTGTTTTACTTTCAAAAAGTGACAAGTTTGTTTTACTTTCGAAAAGTGACAAGTATGTTTTACATTCAAAAAGTGACAAGTTTGTTTTACTTTCAAAAAATGATAAGTTTGTTTTACTTTCGAAAAGTGACGTTTGTATTACTTTCATAAAAAGGGACAATTTGTTTTACTTTAAAAGTGACAAGTTTGTTTTACTTTCAAAAAGTGACAAGTTTATTTTACTTTCAAAAAGTGACAAGTTTGTTTTACTTTCAAAAAGTGACAAGTTTGCTTTTTTTTTTACTTGCAAAAAGTGACAAATTTTTTTACTTTCAAAAAGTGACAAGTTTGTTTTACTTTCAAAAGTGACGTTTGTTTTACTTTCATAAAAGTTACAAATTTGTTTTACTTTCAAAAAGTAACAAGTTTATTTTACTTTCAAACAGTGACAAGTTTGTTTTACTTGCAAAAAAGTGACAAATTTGTTTTACTTTCAAAGAGTGACAAGTTTGTTTTACTTTCAAAAAGTGGCAAGTTTGTTTTACTTTCAAAAAGTGACAAGTTTGTTTTACATTCAAAAATTGACGTTAGTTTTACTCTCAAAAAGTGACAAGTTTGTTTTACTTTCAAAAAGTGACAAGTTTGTTTTACTTTCAAAAGTGACGTTTGTTTTACTTGCATAAAGGTGACAAATTTGTTTTACTTTCAAAAAGTGACAAGTTTGTTTTACTTTCGAAAAGTGACAAGTATGTTTTACTTTCAAAAAGTGACGTTTGTATTACTTTCATAACAAGGGACAATTTGTTTTACTTTCGAAAAGTGACAAGTTTGTTTTACTTTCAAAAAGTGACAAGTTTGTTTTACTTTCAAAAAGTGACAAGTTTGTTTTACTTTCAAAAAGTGACAAGTTTGCTTTTTTTTTTACTTGCAAAAAGTGACGTTTATTTAACTTGTAAAAAAGTGACAAATTTGTTTTACTTTCATAAAAGTGACAAATTTGTTTCACATTCAAAAAGTGACAAGTTTTATTTATTTATGAATTGTTTTATAAAAAAAAAGTTAATGATAATAATGTCAGAAAGATGTTACGGAACTTGGAGAAATTAAGCTAAAACTAGGTCAATATAAATCCCGATCCATGTTTTATTATTATTATTATTATTATTATAATTATTATTATTATTATTATTATTATTATTATTATTATTATTATTATTATTATTATTATTATTATTATTATTATTATTATTATTATTATTATTATTATTATTATTATTATTATTATTATTATTATTGTTGTTATTATTATTATTATTATTATTATTATTATTATTATTATTATTATTATTATTATTATTATTATTATTATTATTATTATTATTATTATTATTATTATTATTATTATTATTATTATTATTATTATTATTATTATTATTATCATCACGCTAGTGAAATTATTACTAATAACAATAATACTTGAAAAATCGTATTTATAAATATATATATGATATATATATGCTAAGGTTGTTGGGTTGTTGTTATATATATGTTATAGAGAAAGAGTTAGCATAAAGAATAAGATATATATATATATAGATTATTATATATTATGTTATTATATATATATATATATAGGTTTACAGAAAGAAAGAAGAAAGAGTGAGCATAGTTATTATATATATATATAAAATATATATTTAAACATATTATAGTTATATTTAAATATATTATTATTATTATTTTTATAAGGTTATTATTAAAAGTATATTTAAATATATATACGATGTATATATATTATATATATATGTTATTAAGTTGTTATATATATATATATATGTTGGTTATTACATACATACATATTAGCATATATTACATAATAAGATTACATGCATTATTACATATATATATACAAGGTTACAATACATAGCAGCAAGATATATGTATGTTATACAGTTATTATGATATATGTATATATATATTGGATATACATACATATACATACATACATATTGATAGATATACATACATATATTCATTTGAGCAGCATAAAGATATTAGTTACATACATATATTATTATATTATATATACATATATGCATATATTATTATATTATTAATTATTATTACATGCTAGATATATATATATATGCATATTGATTTTGTACGATGGCTGGAACAATAAAGATAAATGTATATATATATTAAGTTATACTGATATTACATATATATATTATTAAGTGGAGATATATATATAAAGAGCAGTATATATATATATATATATATAAGTATGTTAATTAGTTATGTTATATATATATATATATATATATATATATATATCTATCTTTCTGTTAATAAAAGGGATTGATATTTGAACACTGAAAGAATTTTATTTATGAAGGAACCAAGAAAGATTTGAGGAAAATAAAGCTTTGTTTTCAGAACTCTCTCTCTCTCTCTCTCTCCTCTCTCTCTCCTCTCTCTCTCTTTCTGTTTCCAATTTCCTTTCTGTTTATTTTCTTCCTCGATTCTCATCTTTGATTTGACCTTTTTTATTCTTTATCCTCCTCCTCTTCCTCTTCCCTCCTGCCCTCCCCCTCCTTTTCCTTTCCCTCCCTGTCCTTCCCTGTTCAATCCTCCTTCTGTTTATTCTTTCCCCCGATCCCCTTGATCTTGGAGGAAAATTAAAGCCTCATTTCAGAACTCCCTCTCTCTCTCTCTCTGCTCTCCTCCTCTTCTTCTTTTCTGTCGTTTCTTTCTCTCTCTGCCAGCTTCAGCCCTCTCCTTTCCTTCTCCCTCCTCCTCTTCTTCTCTCTCTCTCTCCTACTCCTTATATTATAAATCAATTAATATATCTATCTATCTCTTCTATTGTTCATGAAATATTTATAATATATATATATATATATATATATATATACATGGTTAATACAGCAGCATAAGAGCAGTTATACAGCAGCATAGTTGCTATTATTGTTGTTAGAGTTATATATAAGATATATAGCATATATATATATATATTATATATAATTGCTATATATATGTTATATACATATGCAATATGCATATATTATTATATATATATATATATATAAAACGCATGTTGCAATGACAAATATTTGCTATAAGGTAAAAGAAATTACCAAAATTCCTTCCAATGTATTGAGTTTGGATAAAACTTAGACTTTGATCGAAGTAATTTTTGTCTTGTCAATACACGTTATTTGAGAGTGCGTCACTTTTGCGACGTGATGCGACATTTCATGCGACGTTCATTCATGCGACATTTTCTGCGACTCGATTGGAATTTTATGCGACATTCTTGCGATTTTAGTGTATACGTTTTTTGAGTTTTTTTTTTTAGGCAATTTATTTCTAAATTTTTTTTGCGTGTTTTTCTGAGTTTTAGTGTTTTGTGGTTTTTTGTTTGTTTGTGTGCGTGTGTTTGTTTTTTATTTGTTTTTTTTTTTTTTTTTTTTTTTTTTTTTTTTTTTTTTTTAAAGAAACAAATATGTCAAAACTTTGAATGACACGTTTGTCATTGTTAACGTAGGTACGTTTATCCATTATTTAGGCCTTATTACACTCACACACACTAAAACATACACATACACAATAACACACCTACACACACATTAACACACACACACATACATATATTTGAAACTGTCATGTTTAAGAAAGAGAGGAATAAAGAAGATGGAAATCTATTCCGGATTTAATCAGAAAGAATGAGCATAGGGCTCAAGCCTGAGGTCAAAGACAGAGATGGAGAGAGAAAGGATGAGTGTAAAAAGAGACAAGTCAGAAAATCTCTCCTCCAAGGAGGGCGTCTTCCACTGGAGAGTTAAGAGGAGCGTGATGGCCATAGTATGAGAACGATTCGATAAAATTCGGACACCTAGAAAGAGATTACGAAAAAAAATCTCCTGAACAGGTGTGGTTCACATTGGAATAGAAATTTTGCAGTGCGGTGCGGTGCGGTGCGGTGTGGTGAGGCAGGGAAAATATGAGGTGGTGCGTTGCGTCTGGTTGCCAGTACCGCATGACCTCCAGTTACGGTGGGGTGCGTTACGGAGCGATAAAATCCGATGCTCTCCCAAGTCGCAACTCAACAAGCCTTGAACATCAAAAAGGAAGGAAGGAAACGCAACAGTTTACACTAAAACAGGATTAGAGCAAAGGGGGAGGTGGGAGAGGAGGGGAATTGGGGAGGGGAGTGGGGGAAAATAAAGACGGAAATCGCAGCTTTTGAAGAAATTACAAAGTTTCGCATAATTGAGTTGATGTAAAGGTGGAGACGGCGGGAACTGGGGGAGGTGGGAGACGGCGTCAAGGGGGAGAGGTGGGAGACGGCGCGAAAGGGGGGGAGGAGAGAAGGAAGAATGGCATCGGAAGCATCAAAAGTGGAATTAGATGTAAAAGTTTCAGAACACTCAAGAAGGAGCGAGTGTTACGAAATAAGTTTAATTGCTCCTATATATATTAAATATATATTATTGGTTATTATTGTTGTTGTTATTGAAGAGTTAAGGCTATTGTTGTTGTTGAGTTAAGGCTATTGGCTACATATATTGTTAGTTATATATATTATATATATATATATATATATTATTATTATATTGTTAAGTTATATGGTTATTAAGCATGATATTATATATTTCCATACATAATGTTGTTAGCATATATATAATTATATATACATATTATATTATTATATATATATTAGTTATTATATTATTATTATTATTATTATATTGTTATATATATATTATATATTATTATTATGTATATATATTTATGCTATATATATATAGAAGAATATATGTTGGTGCCATTGTTGGTTTATTATTACATATTATTGCATATATTATTATATATATATATATTATGTTATATTATTTAATTATTATTATTACATATATATATATTATACAGAAAGTAGAAATAGAAAAAGAGAAAGAAAGATAAATAGATATTATATTACTAGATAAGGAGAGAGAGAGAGAGAGAGAGAGAGAGAGAGAGAGAGAGAGAGAGAGAGAGAGAGAGAGAGAGAGAGAGAGAGAGAGAGAGAGAGAGAGAAAATTTTAATAAATGTACATTTATTATTACTAATTTTATATTTCTTACTGTTATGGTTTCGTAATAACATTGTAACAATTCGCTTTTAAGAAGACAATGCCTATATTACTCATATTAAAGAGCATTTGAATTCAGTTTTGCAACAATACACAGTTATTAAAAAAACAAAAAACAAAAAAACTAAAAACAAACAAACAAACATAAAACAAAACAAAAAACAAATAAAAATATAAATAACAAAAAAAAAAAAAACATAAAATAATCGAGAAAAAAAACAAAATAAAAAAAACCGTAATTTTCATTATATTTCAATAGCTATCGAAGATGCAACTACAAAAACAACGATTAAAAGAACCACATACGCTTTTAAAATTGATTATTGAAAAATATAATCTTATAATCCGCATGCAAGATAAAAATGTGTGATATATATACTGTAGGTTATACCGGCAGAAAGGATAAAATCTGTAGTATGTAATATGTAATATACAATATAATACGTATTTGTATAATCTGTAATATGTATACATGTGTACTAGTATGTATTTAAACTTAGTAAAAGATTCATATGAAGAAGGAGACAAATATGACGCATGTATATGCACTAGGGTTGACAGATGCTCCGCACTGGTGCAATGCTGTGGATCACACAATTTATATGTCCCTTTGCGGTGCGGTGCGGTGCGGTGCGGTGCGGTGCGATGTTGTACTGTGCGGTGCGTGGTTGGCTCTTGCTGCTGCGGTGCGGAAAATTCAGGTGCTCTACGAACTTTAATATGCACCCTTACAGCAGATGTTAAAGGTGATTTCTTTCAATCTGGATGCAGGGCTGTACCCATTCGGAAACGGGTACAGTCCTGCATTCAGATTGAAGGAAGACTGTACCCGTTCCCGAACGAATCCAGCAGCAATACCATAAAAAAATATATAGTCTGGTTCTTTCAATTCATGGACGATGCCAGTGCGGCAGAATGCAATGTTATAGCCCTCAAAACAGTTTCTGGTAACAGTCCAACTAACAACTATGATAAAAAACATTCTAGAGAATTTTCTGGGTGATCGTGTTAAAAAACATGTGTAAGAACGTTGGCAGTTAACAGACATGACCGACCTGAGCTCTTTCGATTTTGCACAGACCCTGTCACGAAATGTTTTAATCAAACAGGAAATTATCGACTAGTTTGGAAATGCAGAGTGAGAAACTTCTTCAGTTCAAACACCTCTATCGGACATTTTTGTTTGATTTGTCCCCACAATACGTCTCAGTGATAAATATATATATTCATGTTTGGAAAATGACACTGCCAACACAATACAATGGAATAAATGCTCCAGTGCGACTAGCGCGTAACTTTGTTTTTTCCACTGATTCAGGCTGTTGACTTTGAGTATATGTCTCTACAATAAATACATATTCATCTTTGTAAAAATGACACTGCCAACACAATACAATGGAATAAATGCTCAAGTGCGACTGGCGTGTAACTTTGTTTTTTTTTCCACGGCTATAGCCTGTTGACTTTTGAGTACAGTGCTGCCACATGATGGTTTTTATAGCAAAAAATGTGCGAGGGCGAAATTTCTACTCACGTATCTTTAGTGTGGCGTCCTTTTCGAAACACCCTGTATAAGACTAATTTTTAAATTAAGACATCTATTATACTGTTCAATTAGGAAATGAATGCTGAAGGAAAATAAAAAAAAGATAAAAGTAACTAATTATTAATAAGTGTTACAAAGATTAAAATTGTTAAACTTTTCAAAATAATGTCAATAATATATATATATAATAAGAGGGTATGAGGAGGAGGTGAGAGCAGCAGAGCAGAGAAAGAGAAAAAAAAAGAAAGAGTAAGAGTATATATATATATATATATGCAGCAGAGAGAGATAGCAGTAGGGAGATATATATATATATATATATATATATATCATCACCCACCTTCTTTCATCATTGGCTGGGGTAAGGTGCGTCACATGCACCGGAAACAGAAAAACAAGTCGAAACGAAAGACCAGTCTTTATACTCTTAAGTGAGAACTCGCTCAGTCAGAAAATCCACCTAGGGGTTTCACGTGGGACTGCGACGGACCCTCACGGTGGCATTTCCATCTGGCCAAAGTAGAGTTCATCCCTTGGCCCAGGTGGGCTACAACCATACCCCCTCACAAAACCCCGCCATTCACTCCTATTATGTATCTTTCTTCTCGCCTCTGTCAAACTCACATTCCCCTCCTCCAGGCATCCATTTACTGACTCAAACCACTTTTTCTTCGGTCTCATAGCCGGTCGATTCCCAGCACACTCACCTCTATATATTCGCTTAACAAACAGACGATCATCCATCCTTTCCACATGACCAGGCCATCTCAACATACTTTCATTTATTCTCTCATTTACTCCTTCACACCGCAGAACTCCCAAATGCGCTCATTCCTCATTTTATCAATTCTTCTCACACCTAACACGCCACTAAGATTGTCCATCTGAACACATTCTACTTTAGATCTATACCTCTTATTTCAGATCATAGTTTCATTACTATACATTAATACAGGTAACAACATACCCTCATGTAAGACCATAGCCCACTCAAGACTTAGTTCCTTTATTTACAACAACGATTTAATTGCACCAGTCACCTTCCTACCATTCACAACTTTCCTACTTCACTCTGCATCATCCGTTCCCTTATCATTCAACATATATCCTAAATATTTAAATTCAGACACTTGTTCCAGTTGCTCACCATCCAACACAACTTCACACCGTGAAATTTCCTCACTCACAACCATAACATTACTCTTATCTACGTTTACTTTCAAACCCCTCCTTTTTCAAACACTACCAAATCCCTCTACCAATCCTCTCAAACTCTCTTCAGATTCGCCACACAAAATCAAATCATCCGTATATAATGGGTAGGTCATCCTCCACTCACTTCCATTCTCCATCAACCTAACACCTTCCCTTGCCACCATCACCTTTAATTCTTTCATTATGCCATCCATATACAAATTGAATAACCAAGGAGACATAACACACCCCGGCCTCACTCTTCTATTAATATTAAACCAATCACTTTCAACTACATTCATTCTTACACACGCTTCACATACATACACATACATTCGTCATACATACTTTTGATTTCATTCAGAAGCCTACCACCAATACCATATATCACTAACACCTTCCATAGAGCTTCCTTATTAATCCTATCATACGCCTGTTGCAAATTGCAAGGGGGATGATAAACCTAAATACAATTTATTCTTTCCTCTCATTTTCTCAATCATTTGTTTCACTGTAAAGATATATAAATATATATATATATATATATATATATATATATATATATATATATTTTTTTTTAGATAGGGGGAGCACATTTATGCTATTTGTTCCATATATGTATATATATATAGAGTTATATACATATAAAGGTTATATATATATATATGTTATATGCGTAACTACCCAATCAGAAAAATCACATTTTTTAAAAATACTACAAATATTTATAAAACATTTTATAAACTTTTTCTCCAATTTCCTCTTTATTTTCCCCAAGAATATAAACTTTGATTTTCAAGAAAATAAACTTTATAATTAACCTCGACTCTACTTCTTCTTCTTGATGATAAAGAGAATATTTTACTTTCTTTTTTTCAAGTCTGGAACAAAATAAA
>JABUQX010086077.1:55000-60187 GCA_015478945.1 Trachelipus rathkii | reverse complement strand
ATGTGGGCCTCTCATATCTTAAAAGATCCTTATTATACCTTCGTATGTGTTTTTAACTATGTATGTATCAATACCCACACACACACGCACGCACAAACACACACATACATATATATATTTAATTCTATATATATATTATATATATATATATATAATATATATATATAATATATAATATATATATATCATATATATAATATATATATATATATATATATATATATATATATATATATAATATATATAATATATATATATATATATATATATTATATAATAGCGATTCCTCCTTTAAATCCTTTTGACTATCTTTTCCTATAGATTACCATGTCATTCTTACTCTAAACTTTTCTTTATCATTGTCTATTCTTAATATAATTTTCATTGTCCTTCAAACCAAAAAGATCCCATATATAAATTTTACAATATTCTTTGGTAATTCCTCGTATTCTAACAATGTCTCCTAGTTTATTCGTATCTTACTTTTCACAATTTACGCTTTAATATTGCCTATATTTTAATTAAACTTAAACGCTATTTCGTAAAATCTAAAAAGCAAATCATAAATCCTATCCCTACTTTTAGATTTTAATCTATCGTAAACATCGCTTTATATTTAACTATACATACCGTTTTTTTGTGGAGAATTTGTCCTTTATAAAGCTGGAATCACAGCTCGTAAATAATCCTTGGAAAGCTGATAATGACAACTTAGTAAAAATCCTTCTAAAGTCGGCAATCACAATTTTGTAATGACTCAGGCACTTTTTAAGCTGGAACTTAACACAACTGTTTACCCAAACTTCTTTTGAGAAAACGATGAGTTTTTTTTTTAACCTGGACACTTTTCTGCTTCGTAAAAGATTGGGAGGTTGATCAAAATAGATGCCATGAGTCATCAGACTCATGACACTACTCACCCCTTCAAGATTGGAAACCCAATCTTTAAAGAAGGGAAAACATTCCATAATTTAAATAATAACAACCAGAGAGAGAGAAAAAGGAAAAAAAATCAATAATAATATAAACAAGAATAGTAAACTAACCTAGTTTCCACTAGACGCCCTTCTTCGTGCTTCATTTAATTCATCCACTTCCAACAACTCCTCGTATATAGACTTTGGTCTATGCCCAGAATCCTCCAGACTGGTCACCATAATGTTGATTTCTTCTACACCTTCTCTTCGTTCAACCACTGGTTCTTCTAATTTTTTCTGCGTGACCGAGTCCACTTCTTCACCACTTCCCTCACTGATATGGCCTCCCAACATATAGCTATTTTTTGGAAACCCCAATGGCCCTACCAATTTACTGATATCATACTCACTTTCTGAACCATTATCTACCTCTCCTTCATCAAACCAGTCAAGCTGCTCACTAGCATCGACTGGTGGGAGTACCGTGTTGTAGTCTTTGGTTTTGGCGTCCTTCACTCGCTCTTTAGCTTTCTGGTCATATATCATTAAGGAATGTCTTAGAGTGTCACTTATATCCTTCCCTTGTGCCACTACATTATAAATTCCAGTCAAAAATGTATCGTCTGCATCATCCTTATGGACATCCCTACTTGTGCCAACATCCAGGTCCGTCCCTGTATCTACCAAGTAGTTCGGTCCTAACAGTAAATCTGCCGCAATCAATCCATCCTGTACAACCACTGCTGATATTGTTGTATACCCATACCAAGTACGGATATTGAATTTTATGACTGAGTTACATTCAACACTCCTTGAAGGAACACCCATAAGTTTGACATTTATTGTCCATCTGTACAAAATATCCCTGGAGGCCTCTAAATCATTTGCCACCTTTTCCTGTACTAAACTTACAATGGATTCCGCGTCCAGAAACGCATACTTGCGTGCCCTATCAATTTCGACCTCTCGCCATGGTACCCCTTTTAATTTATGGTTACCATCTATTTGTCAAATACAACTCTTATCCTTCATCATTAAATTTGTATCCAATTCTTTACCTGGAATACACTGTGCTAGATTATCTTCAGGATTACCACGTGTTTCATCTCCAGAATCCTCTTCTTTCTCTCTCCCCTGCTGTGGATCCATCGGAGCTGGAAGTTCTTCCACCATGACGTTTGTGCTATCCGTCACACAATACACGCCCGTTGTTACAGTTTCTATTCTTCGATACTTTTCCGTCCACTGGGGTGGTAGACCAGGTACTACTTCGTTCCTACTTGGGATGAATTCCTTTACTCCAGGGTTAAGCAACTGACCATCCTGACTAACCGGGATTCCTTGTTGACACACTAATGTTGGGGCTGGCTCCGACATATCCCGGGTGATGACGGAGCTACCTCGTTTCCCGAAGTTGGTTGTTTTCGTACCCTTATTAATTCGTTTATTTCTTCCTGAAGTGGACAAATATCCCTCCAATGTCCCATTTGGTTGCATAAAAAGCATTTCTTTTCAATGGGTTTCCTCTCGTTCTGCCTTTGTCCATCCAAATTCTGTTGATCTTGTCTTCTGTAACCTTGTTCTTGTTGTCTGGGCCCTCTTCTTGATCCACATTCCACAGTTCGATGTTCATTACTCCCACATCCCAGGCATCATCCATTATATTTTCGACATTCTCTTTAAAAATGTCCTACCCTGTTGCACCAGTAGCATCTTTTTATCTCAGTATCATATCTTCCATTATTTTGCCTGGTGTATTCCCTTGTATTCGTTTTCTGCTGATACACCGGCCTTCCATAGCGCAGTATTTAGTCACTGACGTATGTCCGGTGGCTTCGGATAGGTGGGTGGTGACGAATGTAGCGGTTGTTTCTCCCCGGCTAATTTAATGTCTTGGCCCAATATTGGTAATCCCTTCATTCCTTTGGATTTCCTCCTCCTGATCATCCAGGTCATCCTCCTCCTGTGCCCAGTTTAGCACATCTTTCCACCTTACTTTAAGGCTTTCTTTCTCATTCCCATCCTTATTCTAAATCTCCTTGCTATCTTTTTCGGGAAACAATTCAAAAATTGTTTCTTCAATATTTGTTTGTCCCTGTCTTCCTCTTTAGTGGCTGCCTCGTAAGTGGTTTGAACCCTTAACGCAAATTCAGCCACTTTTTAATTTTTTCGCATCTCCAACCTCCAGAACTCTTTTTGTAAATCTATTTGCTCAGTTTCTTTTTCCTCCTTGCACCAGCTTTTTAATCTAGCCACTATGGTGGTATATTTGACCTTAGCCCTGTATATACTATAGTATGTTCTTAATACCGGACCTTCTAAGAAACTTCTAAGTTCCACTTCCCAACGACTTTTGTCCTTACCTAATTGTTCCTTTGCGTATCGTTCATAATCTTCTATAAACGTCTCAAACTTTTGAACTTTTTCTTTCCCATACTTTAAAGGTTTCACAGCCTTTATATTACTCCTCCTAAATGACTTCATCACCTCCACCATCTCACCGGCCAAAACAATAAATATCTTACTCACTGCTTTTGTATGTTCCACACCTGACTCTTCCAATTCAACTAACCTCTTGAGCCATTTTTTTCCTCCCTGGTCCACTTCACTCTCAGCTTCTTCTATCTCATCTTCCGCTGTCAAACTTCCATCGAAGGTGTATTTTCTTTCCGCCCTCCTTCTCCTTTTCTTATTCTTCCTCTTTTGCCTGTTGCTACTGTGCTCATTCGTCACATCAAATGGGTCACTTGTTGCCCTCTCTGAGCTACTTTCCTCATCTGTTTCATACCGTGATATCTTCTTTGGTATATTCTTCTGTTTAGTGCTTTGATCACGGGTCAGCCTCCAATTTTGGTAAGCCTGATCCTCGATCCTCACTCTATTTTTTATGTTAAGACCTCCTTTAGGATCAGTCTTTTGTTCTGTCTGGGTAACTTCTGTTACCTCACTCTTCTGTGCTGTGACTATCGGTTCCTCCTCTGTACGTGTAGGTCCTTGCTTACTTTTCAACAGCTATTCCCTCTAATACCATCAACATTCGATTAGTATCCAAGTTTTCATCTTCCGCTATAGCAGCTTGGAACCCTTCCAAGTACTCAATTGCGCTCAGTTTCTCAGTGGGCTGCTTAGTTTCCTCCATATTGACCTTACCAGCTTGCTCCTTATCTGAAGGTCCCATTTTAAATAAATAAAACAAAGGAAAAAAAAAATGAATATTAACAACCAACACAAAAAAAAAATACCTATATACATATATATATATATATATATATATATATATATATATATATATATATATATATATATATATATATATATATATATAATATAAAAAATATATATTATTAATATATATATAATATATATATATATATATATATATATATATATGTATAATATATTATATATATATATATATATAATATATATATATATATATTATATATATATATATAATATATATATATATATATATATATATATATATATATATATATATATATTATATATATTAATATATATATATATATATATATTAAAAATATATATATATATATATATATATATAATATATATATCTATATATATATATATATATATATATATATATATATATATATATATATATATAAAAATACCCTTTATTTCTCCAAACCGGAGTAAGAAAATACAAAAATTCTCCTTATGTTCTTCTATAAGTTCCTCTGGGATTCCTCCCTCGCTTCAATTGACCGCGAAAATTTCCAAAAAGAGAGAAATATTTGTTCCTCCTCCCTCTTCCTTACAATTGTCAGTAACCCTGGACAAAAGAAAAGAGAATCACGGCCAAAAATATATTCAAAAGAAAGAGATAAAAAAAAGAACTTTATAAACTTCCCTAATTTACAATTATAATCTGTTTAACAACAAAGAACCAACAAAACTTGTTATCAATTCCTACTGTTTCAAAAAAAAAACAAAGTATACCATCAATTTGAAAAAGGATAAAAAAAAATTCGATTATGTCACCAAAAAAACAATACCCTATATATATATATATATAAAAAATTTCCTTTAACCAAAACAGAACTGACAAAAGAATGTTCTTTACCTTTATTAATTTCCTTATTGTCCTCCTTTCGTTCACCACCAGCGATTTGTCCTCTTGTAAATTTTATACGAGCCACCAGTGAAATAAAATAATCTGTGAGAAGCACTAGTGAAATGGTAAATGATCCTGTGGGAGCCACTCCTTTATAAATGAGGGAGGCAAGGTTGCGTTCCTTTACAG
>JABUQX010086077.1:47500-50000 GCA_015478945.1 Trachelipus rathkii | reverse complement strand
GCCAGAATAAACCTAGAAAGTGGGATGCGAGGGGCAAAGATCGCTGTGACAGCTAATAGTCAGGCTGCTTTCGGGGCTCTGAGCTCCTGCATATATGACTCCAAACTGGCTTGGAAGTGTCAACGTACCCTACAGCAACTGGCTCAACACAACAGAGTTAATCTGATGTGGGTGCCGGGGCATCAAGGTGTACCAGACATGGAGGATGCTCATCGCCTCGCCAAGGAAGGAGCCAGAACTACCTACTGTGGTCCTGAACCTTGCTGTGGACTTTCTAAGGCCCACATTAAAGAATCTCTGACATAATGGGAACACAAAGCCATGACCAATTACTGGACAAGCATCCCTGGTCTCAGACAAGCTAAAGATCTGATTGATCTTTCTCCGAGAAAGCAAAAGAAGTGCTTGCTCTGAGTAGATCTGATTTTCGAATTTTGACTGGAATTTTGACTGGACATGGGCCAGTCAGATATTACCTAAAGAAAATGGGAAAAGTTGAATGTGATTCATGCCGATACTTCCGTGAAGCAGTAGAAACCGCAGAACGAATTCTATGTAATTGCGAAGCTTTAAGCTGGGAAAGTAATTGGTATTGGCAGAGGAATATTCTGAAGCCTTACGATTTCAAAACTTCGTCTCCTGGAAGAGTCCTGAAATTCCTGCGGAAAATCGGGATGAACCAGGAATTTTATTTGACAAGGGCGTGTCACAAAAGATTCAAGTGGGTCGCAGTGACAAGGGGAGTCAATAGATACCACCACCCTAACAATCTAATCTAATCTAATCTAAGGTTGAATACAAGAGGAAAAACATTTGAAAATGGGATATTCCACAAAACTGAAGTAACTGTAAAGAAGGATGCAAAATAATAAGCAAGTTTGGAATTTTCCATGCTCACACTAAATAAATATGCCAGCAGAGCATCCCCCTTATGGTACGATGGCGTCGCAGTTGTGGTATGCGAGTGGTCAATTTCCACGAGCACTTGCCATTGTTGTATTTATTTTAATGAGATATTGGACCAATTCCAATCCTCAGGAATAGTTAGTTGGTTAGGGGGTTAGGAAACAAAGGACAGTTTATTAGTTTAAATCTTCAGACAATCCTATCCAAAAGAAGGATGGAACTTGAGAACACAAAGATATGAGAACAGTACTCCATACAAAGTTGGATAATACTCTTGGAGGAGCTATTCTGGAAAAAATTCTCAATAAAAGAAATTGGAGGAGCTATTCAGAAAAATATTCCCAATTCCAGAAATTTTAGGAATTATTAAAAAAAAATCCCACAACCAGAAAAGAATACCCAACCTTTTTTATGCAGCTTTAGCAAAAATCGTGAAATGAACTTTGTAAGACAATTTGGCTAATGTTCAGATCAAGAGTGTTTATGTTGTTTACAGGTGAGAAGTTGAGCCATTGAAGAAGAATGGAAAATTGAGAGAGAGAGAGAGAGAGAGAGAGAGAGAGAGAGAGAGAGGAGAGAGAGAGAGAGAGAGAGAGAGAAGAGAGAGAGGAGAGAGAGAGAGAGAGAAGAGAGAGAGAGAGAGAGAGAGAGAGAGAAAGAGAGAGAGAGAGATGTAAAAAAGTTGAATTTTTATGGAGTTAAATTTCACAAAGTCGTTGAGACAACACCGGAAAATTCAATCCAGGGTAACATGAATGGAATTGGAAAGACGAAGACGAAGTAAAAATAAAAAAATAAAAAAAATAAAGGGGAACAAATTTGAAATTAGTGGAAGAGTAGAGAGTTGAGTCATTGGCATAAAATTGAACAGAGTTTGAAGTGCAACTGAGAAAATTGTTAATGAAAAGTAAAAATAAAGTTGGAGATAGAGCAGAACCCTGAGGAACACCACAATTAACAGGAAAGGAAGAAAAGATCATTTCATAAACCTGAGTAGATAAGAAACGATCTAAGAAAAAACTAGACATAAATAGGCAAAGAGAAGGAGAGAACCTCTAGGAAAAGGGCTTAGAAAACAGTGACATTTGCAATACCCTGTCAAAAGCATTGGATATGTCAAACTCAACCAAAAGGAAAAAAATTATAAATCAAGGAGATAGGAAAGTATGTAACTAGTTGAACTCGAGCGTCGAACCGCGTACTGTTGACATGGAAGAAAGAAAGAGATTTAGGATGATTCAGAGAATGGGAGTTAATTAGAGTTTGAAATATTTTAGACAGAATGTAAGCAATAGCCATAGTACAATACAATAGTTGGAAGGATCAGAGGTTTTATCCTTTTTTAAATTGGCTGAACATGTGCTGGTTTCCAGCAATGAGGGAAAGTATTAGTTTTAATGCATAGAAAGTACAAGTAGAGGAATGCCATCAGGGTAACTGATTTTCTGCAATTAATAAATCTCAGAAACTCACAGGTAAAGACGTAGATAGGATACCTAAGATGAGAAGAACTAAGAGAAGGGATGCCAGAATCTCCTTGGGTAGAATTAGATAAAAAAGGAAGAATAACAGATTAGCTTTTCAAAAGGAGTAT
>JABUQX010086077.1:37500-42500 GCA_015478945.1 Trachelipus rathkii | reverse complement strand
TTCTGGTAAGGTATTCCGCCCTTACGTTTTCTTATCCTGAAACTCCTGTATCCTTTGTTTTGAGCTCGCATTTTGTTGTCTTCTCTTTAACGAATCCTCCTCCCTGTTTTTATCATGGTGAAGACTCTTGAAATGTCTGCAGGAGGATCCACTTTGATGCTTTATGACGAAGGATCGTTCCGTTCTTTTAAAAAGGGCTTACTCTTTCTCTTCATTATAATTCCAAACTTAACTCAGGCTTATTCCAACCCAGAGCAACTTTCATTGAATCACCATTCTAGTTCGTCTTTCATTCCCAGTTTTTCAACGTCTGGTTTAGCTCTTTTCGAGTAATTCGTTGACTGCATTTTCGGAATCTCAAACATTCGTTTTACTTCACTATTATTTTCTTCAGTATCCTCTTCTCTTTTTGGCTGTTCAATTATTTTCGTCTGTTTCTTTGACTCGTTTCCTGATGCTATTACTTCGTCGTACTTCTCGACTACATCGTCCGGTGATCTTGCTCCTTTTATATTTCCTATTATCAGGTCGCAAGTCGCATTGGGAAGGCACAATGCTTTAGTTTCGCCTACAAAGTACGGGGTATCGATGTAGATTCTTGCGTATAATGCCTCTCTAATCGAATTATCGGCGAGGAGCAAATACCCCTTCTCGCCATTTAACTGTTCTGGGTGTACATATTCTTGCCTTACGAGTACCCCGTTACTTCCGGTGTCGCGTAATGTACGTACTGGATACCCATTGACCGTACCTTTCAAAATCGGCATGTTATTTCCTTCTCTTCCTAAGATATTGCCATAGGCCATTCTTACGATCGGTATCGTCGACCCATTTTTTAGTTCTAGAGTTTCAACTTCTTCATTATCTCCAGTTTCTTGTTCTGATGTACGAACATTCCCATTCGTGACCATGCAAGCGGCGGCTTCCACACCCTTATACTTGTCTTGCGCGTGAGCGTCTCCCTGATAAAACTTACGCTCGGCGTACCTTCCACTCCATTCCTGTCTTGGGTCTTTCTTCCATCGTGGATCAGCGGCATTATTATTATTATAGGTACCCCTACGACATTCACGGGCTTTGTGTCCAGTACCATTATATTTGTAACATCTTACCTTAGGTGGTTACCGTATCCAGTTTCTTTGTAAATTGTCGATATCATCTTCCGATTCTTCCACATTAGCTGTAAGTGATCGGCCGTGGGCCCTTAGGTAATGGTCCGCTTCGTCCACCATAGCTTCTAACGTTTTCGTCGCCCTTTCTTTCAAAAATACTGTCAAGTCTTTCAGGCACGCATGCAGGAATTGTTCAACCGTAATGAGCTTTGCCACACCCCCAAACGTCTTTTCCGTTCTCGAAAGTTCTACCCATTTATCCAGGTATGTTCTCAATCTCTCGGCGAATTGCGCGGGCGTCTCATTTTCTATTGGTTTTTCTTCCTTAAACTTTTTCCTGTACTCATTCTCTGTGAGGTTGTATCTTATCAGCAGAGCCTCCTTTAGAGTAGTGTAATTGCTAGCTACATCGCGAGGTAGTCTAGAATACACTTCTAGGGCGCGTCCTGTTAATAAAGCACTGAGATACATCACCCAGTTCTCTGCGTTCCACGCGTTGTTTTGGGCAAAACGTTCAAACCGCTCAAGGTAGCTCCCTATATCATCCTTTCCGTCGGTAAATGGAGGAAGCTTCGGCACCTTGGCTCTTATCTAAAAACTTTCCGAGGTATCATTATTTATCCTCGCCTGATTCGCAAGCTCCAGTCTCTTGAGCTCGTATTCGCGTTCCTTCTCTTTTTCAATGGCCTCTTCTTTGCACCTCGCGGCCTCAGCAGCTCTATCTTCTGCTATAAAATCCCTGGCCTCTTTGCCCTTCAATCCCAACTCCTGACATAACTTATGCAACGAGCTATTATCCATTCCTTTAATGTAAGTTTTCAAAGTTCTTTACAACACTTCCAATCAAAACGGTGAATTCATAAAAAGTGTCCAGCCAAAGTTTTCGCTTCTGAAATTTCTAGTGTATCTCTAATCACTCCCGGACAGGCCCCCAATTTATGTCACAATAAATTCGTCCCTCGTACCTCCACGGCCCACCTACAGATATGAGATCTCCCTTTTGAGGTAGTTATCTAGGGTTGTGACACTTCCCAGGTCGTGACTGGCTTTATTTCTTCTGGCGAATTTCTTCCGTCCTCCTGAATTCCCGTCAAAGTGCTTGAGTCGTGAATAGAGGCTTCCTTACACTCTTCTTTAAGTTTCCCACCTGAGTTTCTCTTTGATCCTAAAGAATATGCCGAGTCTTCTCTCAGGTACTTGTTATTCCTCTCCTCCTCGCAAACTTTTAGTAAATCCCAAAGTTGTATTAGGAAGGTGTGCAGAAAAAAGATATGAATAACTATTCTTAACTTTTTAATCCTTCCCAAAACTTATATATTACACGTCAAGGAGTCTTGATATGAAGAGCGGCGAACAAAGAATGAACCTTTATAAATATAAAGCTCGCTCTTTTATATCATTCCTTTTTTATGCGCTTACTTGTAAATTACTATAAATTGTATTACAAATTTCTTAAAATTATTCAAAATAATTTTACAATCCAAAAAATATTAAATATTATTACAAAGTTCTTAAAAATTATTCGAAATAATTTTACAATCTAAAAAAATATTAAATTAATAATAAAATACTCTTTTCTTAAAAAAAAAGATAAAAAATACTAAACTAATTAAGAAAAGCAGATCCTCACTAATAATATGTCCAAAAGCATTCCTAATGATGATAATGCGACTTAACCTTTTTTATATCTAGATTCATCTCTGATAATATCCCCCTTTTTAAGATGATGAAACGGATTCTGTGGATTCTCCTTTTCTTCATCTCGACTTACAGATGAATTCTGGTAAGGTATTCCGCCCTTACGTCTTCTTATCCTGGAACTCCTGTATCCTTTGTTCTGAGCTCGCATTTTGTTACCTTCACTAAACGATTATATATATAATAATTATATAATATATATATATATAATATATATAATAATATATATAATATATATATTATATATACTATATATATATAATATTATATATATATATATATAATATATTAATTATATATATTATTTATTATATATACTATATATATATAATATATATATACTATATATATAGTATTATATATAATTAATATATATATATATATATAATATATATATATATATATATATATATATATATATATATATATATATATATAATATTTAAAATAAATTTATATATATATTTATAATTATACTATATAATATATATATATATATATTATATATATATATTATATACTATATATATAATATATATAATATATATATATATAATATATAATATATATATATATTATATATATATATATAAACTATATATATATATATATAATATATATATATATATATTAATATATATATATATAATATATATATATATATAAATATATAGTAATATAATATTATATATATATATATATATATTTATATATATATATATATAATATATAATATATATATATAAATAATATATATATATATATTATAATATTTTACTATATATATATATAATATATATTATATATAATATATATATATATATATAATATTACATATATATATATTATTATACTATATATATATATATATATATATATATATATATAATAATAATAATATATATATAATATATATATATATTAATATAGATAACTATATATATATAATATATATATATATATAAAGGGATAGGCATAGTTATGAGGAAAGAGGTGTGGGATAAGGTAAAATTATGCAAATAGGTGAGTTCGAGAATAATGTGGGTTAAAGTGAAATTTTGGGGGGAAATGTGGGTTTTTATATGCGCGTATGCACCAGTAAATGGAGCGAGGGAGAGGAGAGAGAAAGATTTTGGAGTGAGTTGAATGAATATTGGGAAAGTTTCGGGATAAATGATAAAATTTGTTTATTAGGAGATTTGAATGCAGGAGTGGGAAGAGAGGAGATGGGGAGAATTATAGGCCCATTTGGGCTAGGGGAAAGGAATGATAATGGAGAGAGTCTGTTAGAGTTTTGTGTTGATAGAAGAATGATAATTGGGAATACTTGGTTCAAGAAAAGTGAAAATCATAATGTATACATGGAGAGTGAAGATAAACGGGGGGAGGGCGGTATTGGATTATGTGTGTGTAAATGGGAATGATAGAGGCAGATTACTAGATGTAAATGTATTCAGAGGGGCAGGGTAGGGGGTTATCTGATCACTATTTGGTGATTGCTAGGTTAAGGGTGGGGGAGAGGTAACGGTTAGAGAAAGAGAAAAAAAGAGGAGAATAGAAGTCATAAAGGTGAAAAAATTAGATGAGACAATGTGTAAGAGGGAGTTTAGGAGGGGAATGGAAGATAGGTGGAGGGACGTGAGTGTGGGACGGAAATTAGGGAAGTGGAAGAGGAGTGGAAGAGATTTAAAGAGACAATTTGTGAAGAGGCCAAAAGGATATGAGGTGTGAAAACGGTGGGAGCTAGTAGAAGGAAAGGAAGGAATGGTGGAGTGAGGAGGTGAAAGAGTTGGTGAAAAAGAAAAAAAGAGGTCTATGTGAAATGGTTGGGGAATAGGAGAAGGGAAAGTTGGGAGGAATATAGAAAGATTAGAGTGGAAGCAAAGAGGGCGGTGGAGAGGGCGAAGAAAATGCAAATAATGAATGGTGTAGAAAAGTGACAGAAAATTTTGAACAGGCGAGCAAGTTATTCTGGAAAGAAGTAAATAAAAAAAGGAAGAAGATGGAGGGGTTAGGAGAGAGGGTTAAGGGAGGGGAAAGGGAATGGATAGGAGGGGAGGTTAGGGTGAGGATTAGGTGGGGGGAATATTTTAGAGGATTATTGAATGAAATGGGTGGGAGAGATGAGGAGGATTTACAAGAGGTCGGGGAAATGGGGGGGAAGTGGGAGAGGGAGGGGATTATGGTAAT